>JAJQOW010000161.1:0-163106 GCA_037975125.1 Latrodectus hesperus
TAAAAAATCACTAATTTTTTTTTATTTAATACTTCTTCGTTTGCATTCTAAATCAAAATATGTAAGAAACTTGAGCCTTCATACATACGACTAAATTATAGATATCTAAATAGTTAAGGTATCATCGAGACGTTCATGTTAAATAATAAAAAACCACTTTTTTTATACCTAGGAAACATAATATGTGAAAAAAGATTTAGTTGCTCCTATCTAGTTATGTAATAACTTCATTCATACAATTTCTAAATTATAAATAACAAAATAAATGAGAGATCTTCGAGACGTTAATATTGAACAGCGAAAAAAAGATTTATTTATTGACATAGAAAGCATATTATGAGAAAAAGAATTAAGTTGCACTGATTCAGTTACACAAACACACTTCATTCATACAATAACTAAATTAGAGATATCTAAATAAATGAGATATGTTCGAGACGTTAAGTTGAATGGCAAAAAAAAAAAAAGACTTAACATAGGAAGCATAATATGTGAAAAAAAGATTAAATTGCACTGATTAAGTAAGAAAGCTGTTTTACTGTGCAGAATTTGTATTGAATATCGCCTTACTTATACTCTTGTTTCCACGGTTTGTCGTTCAACTGAAACACCTTGGGAGAAATTGTGCCACCATGTAGAAGTAAGTATGACAACAATCACATCTCATCGGAAAAAAGAATATCAGGTGACGGGAGAAAATATTTGCGTTCTGTGAGAAGAAATGTTGGGGATTTCATTTATTGGAGATCGATTCTTCTTATCCCATTGAAGAATAACCGTTATTATTTGTCATTCTGTACAAAAGATTTGTTCACCTGAAAGTCCTTGAGGACATCTAAAACGTGATCAGAAATCCAATACAGAAAATGTATATATTTACAAAAGCGAACCTTAATTCCTATTCATAAACATATGGAATAAGCATTGTAAGCGAACCAATTCTCCGTGTTGCAAACTTTAAATTATTAAAATATAATAATTTTTAAGCAAATTGAAGTAGTTAAAATTTTTTAAATATTATTGCTAAAACGTTATACAAGATTTGAAATTTTTAGCATAAAATGAAAAATTGAATCACTTATAAACTTTATACGCATATATATATATATATATATTTATATATATATATATATATATATATATATATATATATATATATATATATATATATATATATATATATATATATATATATATATATATATATTTATATATATATATATATATATATATATATATATATATATATATATATATATATATATATATATATATATATATATATATATATATATATATATATATATATATATATATATATATATATATATATATATATATATATATATATATATATATATATATATATATATATATATATATATATATATATATATATATATATATATATATATATATATATATATATATATATAATTACAGTGATAGAGCAACACGATGTTAATCTATATTTATTCTCACGACAAGCAAATAAGATCATAATGCATAGTAAAATTATAATTGGTAGAGTTTGAGGAGAAAAACTGAGCAAATGTACTCAATCAGTAAATCACATGCGCAGGATAATATGGAACAAATATATATCAATAATTTTGGACATACTAAAAAGTGTCTAAGGAAAGGAAACTTTGGAACCGCCTAGTCAGTTATCAGACTTAAAGTAGTTGTTTAGAGCAGTGTTTCTCAACCGCCGGTCCGCGGACCGGTACCTGTCCGCCAGAAATATTAACCGGTCCACGAAATATCCAGCATTTATAGGCCAACCACCGATACAGTACCTACATTACAATAATAAAAGTTAACTAGTTTAAAAAATAATGTAATCTTTGATAAAAAAAATACAACAAACTGGCAACTATGTACCTAAACGCGTTTCATAAATTGCCATACCACCAGCGTTGCCAGTCTATTATAATTATAATAGATCTATTATTATTCAGCAGTCCTTTTACGTTGTTACGTTACTCACCAAATCTGTTACTATTTTGAGTTTTTATGAAATTTACAAAATTACCCTTTACCTAAATTAAATAAAACAAACTGCCGGTACCTCGGCACTCTTTTTTACTATTCTATGAAATCTATTACATATTGAGCTGTCGACTTATTCCTTTTAATCAAATTGTTCTGGCAACACTGCTTAGAACACCAGTTAGGGTGCGCCTGTCTGCCTTGGTGCCTTGCGTATCCCTGATTACTTGAACGCTGACTATCGCAGTATCGCAGTGTTCAAGGCGTCTGGCGTCTTGATTATGTTTTGTTTTTGATTTTGATTACTCTGCACACTTGGGCAATTCTTTAAAACTATTTATCAACGTAAGTTTTTAATAACTTTTGAATTTAATATTATGCTATAACTACTATTTCTGTAACTTTAGGTATATAAAATCAATAACCAGAATGAGTAAGAAGGAAACGAAACGCACATTACTAAATTTCGTGCAAAGAAAGGATTTTCAAAAACCAAGTACGTCGTCCGCCCCTTCGAATACAGAATGAAAGTGAATATAGTCCACAATCTTCCAAAATAAGAAAAAGCTTTGTAAGGCACTACATCGCAGATTATTTGAAATATGGTTTTATCCTCTGGCCTCAATCAGAAGAAAATTGTCCAAAACCTGAATGTGTTGTTTGTAGAGATGTTCTCTCCAATGAAAGCATGAAACCTTCCAAGCTCATGCGGCATTTACAAACGAAGCAACCACAACTGGAAAGCAACCTCTGGACATTTTCAGGAGAAAAAGTTTGGAGATGAAAATTCAAAACGATGCTTTTAAAAAAAGTTTCTCGGTTGATAAATCGCTTTTAAAAGCATCGTATCTAGTTGCTCAGCGTATTGCCAAATCTAAAAAACCATACTCAGTTGCTGAAGATCTTGTCAAACCGTGTTTGATAGACGTGTGTTCTGAAGTGTTGGGCCAATCTGCTGCAGATAAAATGAAAGCTTTGCCTCTGTCCAATGATACTATTGGACGAAGAATGTGTGAGTTATCATACGACAAAGAAAGTTAACTACTCCAAGATATACGTAAATCGAAATGGTTTGCTGTCCAAATGGATGAGTCAATTGACGTCTCCAATAATGCCATAGTATTATGTTATGTTCGTTACATTGACTATGCAACCAATGATATTAGAGAAGAATTGATGTGCTGTATCGAACTACGATTCCAAACAACAAGTGCTGAAATATTTAAAGGCAGTAAATAATTATATTGAAACAAACTCCATTGTGACTGGAAAAAATGCATTGGTTTGTGTACTGATGGCGCTGCTGCTATGACTGGAAGACATACTGGTGTTGCAAAGAGAATAACAGACGTAGCATCAGAAGGATTAGTAGTCACATACTTCATTATTCATCACGAACATTTAGCAGCAAAGAAATTGTCCCCACAACTGAATAACATTCTTCTGTAATCGGTAAAAATTGTAAATTTTATCAGAAGTAACGCCCTTAATTAGAGATTGCTTACAACTTTATGTCAAGAAATGGGATCAGATCATGTACAACTATTGTTACACGCTGAAGTACGCTGGCTAACCAGAGGAAAAGTCCTTAAGCGGTTGTATGAATTAAGAAATGAGGTACAATTGTTTTTAAATCAAAAGGGATCATTCTTGAGCAGACATTTTCAGAACAAACAATGGGTAACCTTGCTTTCGTACCTATCAGACATATTTTCACTGGTAAAAGAACTAAATTTAAGTCTTCATGGTAAAACTAATACCGTTTTCAACTTCTACAATAAGATTGATGCTTTCAAAAAGAAATTGAAACTCACTCTGGTATAAACGTGCGGAAGAAAACATTTTTGATATGTTTGCTTCTTTCTTTGATTACATTAATTCTAATGACATGGATCAGAAGAGCGTTATCAGCGTTATTTTGTAGCATTTAAAAGAACTATCAATAGCTTTTGATCAGTATTATCCCCCAGAAGAAGATGTACGTTCAGGTAATCTGTGGATAATCAATCCATTTATTGATAATTATGATAACAATCTCACTACAGTCTAGGAAACAGAACTTATTGAACTGTCTTCAGATATAGGACTTAAATCACAGTTCAAATCAATAAATATCTATCAATTCTGGATAAAGACTGCAACAGAATACCCCAATCTTCATGCAAAGGCGTTGAAGATTTTATTGCCTTTTTCCTCTACTTATTTGTGTGAAACTACATTTTCGGCTATGTCTGTTATTAAGACGAAACATAGAAATCGACTTGCTCTTGCACCTGCTTTACGTATTGCTGTAACTGGTTTAAAGCCTAGGATTGACAGTTTAGTCAGCAACAAAGACCAGCAGCAATCTCATTAATTTTAGTTTTTATATATTCTTTATTTTGGTAAATTATTTTTTGTTTATTTGGTATCTACTTACGTTGTTCACATTTCGACTCATTGTTGTTTTGGCTAATATATTAATTAAAAAAAATAAATATATCATTCATGTTGGAATTTTCTTGGAGTTTTAATTAAGTTTTGGTGCTTTTATTCTCGATGCAATATTATATAAGTAAGTTGAATATACAAATTTAAATTATAACAAACAAAATGCTTTAAAAATTATGTATGTCTTCATGATTTATCTTTGTGAAAAATTGAGCATTGGGTCAAATTATTAATATTACCGGTCCACGCGAACGTGCCGAAATATTTTACCGGTCCTTGGAGTAAATTCAGTTCAGAAACACTGGATTAGAGTACAAACACTGTTTTAGAGTAATAAAACAGTAAAAACTAGAAAATTAAATGTTTCAAATAAATTTCGAGATGCAAAGACGTTTGAAAATAAAGCTTCATCGTATTAAAATAGTAAGTTATCATATTATAATGTTGTAAGAGTCATCCTCCTCTTATTAAATAGTATGCCATCGATTAATGAGTTAATAAAAGAAAATTTAAACACGACTATAACCAAAAAAAATGAAAAACAAAACTGAGTTAACCACGCTCCTGAATATATGTATACATATATTACCAAAATTAATGTATATATTAATTTTGGTACTAGACGGATTGATTTTTTTTATTTATTATAATCACTATATCATGAAATTTCGTTACTTTTCCACGATAAGGATAAATACAGAAAAAACTTTGTTCACATCACAAAACTATTAATCACTATAATATACCAACACTTTTTTTAACATCTAATTTGATTTAAAGAAATACTGTATGCAGACATCATTTTGTTTTGTAAATTATTTCATTTCGAGAAAAAAATTTTGACATTTTTTTGAAAGGTGCATTTTATAAATAAAATGTTTATTAGTAAATCACTAGATTAATGTATGTACATACTGCAATTTTATTGCATTACATACAACATTAATTAGTTTACAAACGTTACTTAGATTTAAAGAACAATTCTAAAATAGACAGAATTATTATTTTCTTAATCTGGTGATTGGATAAAAAAAGCGATTGCCGTGCGGAGATGATTTGTATCAAAATCAAGTAAGAACCAAGTTTGTTGCACAAAAATGTAAGACAGTTTGAATCCAGTATGGACAGCTATTTTATATATTCCGTAGTAACCATTTTTTATTTCTGAAGTAGATAACAATTCGCTCTTAAAATATATCTTACCTGCAATAGGCAATATGATTATTTTTGCACCACTTTTTCTTAAATTTTAGAAACATATAATATGCTATTTTATTCCTAATGACGTGTGATCGTTGAGTTTGTTATTTATTTCTAAGTAAACGAAAAAAATATTTTGAAATAATTGAAAGTAAGATTTAAATCTTACAAACTTCGAAAATTTCTTGCAAAAAGTATATTTGTACACCTATATCTCCGGTAAGTATTACAAACGTTTCATGTAATTTTTCACATGACATTAATTTTTTGGATAGTTTGTATTTTTTTAAACCATTAAAGGTTATCTTTTAAACAGTAAAGGTCACTCGCAGAAAAAATTTGCGAAATGGGCTCGAAATCAAAAGAAATCTCTTTAGAGATGAGAACTCATATTGTTCACCTTAATAAAAGTGGAAAATCTTATCGCGGACTTCAAAAGATGGTTAAGTTACCCTTTTCAACTATTTGTTACATCGTAAGAAAATATAAAAATACTGGACGTGTTGAAAATAATTTACTCGGGCCACCTGGCTAGCGTTCAACTTCAAGAAATAAATGAAATATTGTTAAAGCAGCTATTAGAAAACCACAAATTTCTGCTCAGAAAATTGCAGATGACCTTCTCGCATCTTCTAACATTAGAGTGACTGCTCAAACAATAAGAAATGTGTTACATAGTGCTGGTTTAAAGGGTAGAACTCCGAGAAAAAACCAATCATCTCTGAAGTTAATAGAAAGAAGCGTCTAGAATTTGATATGAAATGCAAAGGCAAACCGATGGACTTATGGAAAAAAGTTTATTTTTTCAGATAAGAGTAAGTTTGAAATTTTTCACCATCTAGTATCCGAAGATATGGAGAAAAAATAAAACAGCACTTGATAGTAAAAATATACTTCAGACCCTGAAACGTGGTGGTAGAAATGTGATGGTTTGGGGTTGTGTAGTTCATGACAGGGTTGGAAAATTACACTTTATTGACACAAAATTTACTGCTTTAGGTTACATTCATGTGTTGCGGCATAACTTATTAGACAGTGCTAGAAAATTGGGTATCAGAGACACTTTCTTATTCCAACAAGATAACGATCCAAAACACACTTCGATAGTTACTGAAACATGGTTGCTTTGTAGTGCGGCAAGACGCCTTGAAACTCCAACACAATCCCTGGATATAAATCCAATTGAAAATTTGTGGATGCTATTGGATGCTCAGTCCGAAAAATAATATATTTCAAGTCAGAATAAAATTTGAAAGAAGCACTCGTGAAAAAGCTTGGGAAGAAATATATCACCAAAAAGTTAATAGAATCAATGCCAAGACGTCTTGAAGTAATTGGAAAAGCCAATGGAAGGCATACAAAGTGTTAAATTTCTCTATAAAATAATTATAATTATGTTTAAAATTTGTCACTAAGTAACTGTACAAATACTCATTTTGTATAGTTTTTATAAAGTTTTATTCATTAATCAACTAAAGTTTATGTGATTGCTTTTTGTTGATATTTTATTATTATTTAACTTACTAAAATATATTTTTGCAATTTTAACTTAGTTACCTTATTTTATTTTGCTATAAAATTCCAAAATTGAAGTGTACATTTTGTCAACTGTATCTTTCATTCCACAATCTTGAAACTTGAAACTTTAGAAATCTTGAGTAATAGTTTTGTCTCACTCATCATAAGTTATATGATATTGTATCAAATAAAGACTTTATAATTGAAAAGTTAAAATAAATATAAATTTATGTTTATAAAAGGAGTCATATTTGACTCTAGAAATTCAGAAAACTTCTGCAGTTAATTAGGGACTATGGCATTCAAAGCAAAATAAGCAGCCACAGGTTTTCTTTTCTTTTTTTCTATAGCATGTCGTATTGCCCTAGGTCAGTCAAGCGTTTGGATTTACTGGTTTTCTCTTTATTGAAGAAATGTCTATTTAAGGGGAAAGTGGACTTTCAAAACTAATTTTTTCAATTTTTATTCAAATTTCTTGAAATTTGGCACAAATAATAATCTTATATGTTTAAGTTAAATTGTAAAATTTCAAGTTAAAATATAAATAAAAAAGGGATTTATGGCAATAAATGTAATTATAATATCCGATAAATGTTCAATATTGAAAGAATCCCCTGCGTCTTAAATATGGAAATATTCTTTCAATTTTCATAAATAATAATATTTATATATATATGAAACAATCTATCTATAAAATAACACTTTTCAAAGAAAATTTGTTAAATAGAAATTTTTACTTACATATAAAATTTTTCATAAAAATATCACATCAACATTAATTTTAGACCTTAAACTTTAATTTTATGTAAAGTTACAACCAAGTTTTTTAGGAACATTTGAAGAAAACATCATAACGAACAACTATAGCAAATGCCATGTACATGGGGAAAAAATTAATGAGCATGGAGCATTTTACGTTCACATATTTATCAAAAAATTTAAATCTGAGAAAAAAAGGATTTAGTGAACTTTCAAAACTAATTTTTTCAATTTTAATCTAAATTTCTTAAAATTTGGAACAAATATTAAGATTATATGTTTCAGTTAAATTGTTAAATTTCAAGCTAAAATATAAATTAAAAAGTGATTTATGGCAATAAATGTAATTATAATATCCGATAAATGTTCAATACTAAAAGAACCCCCTGCGTCTTAAATATAGAAATATTCTTTCAATTTTCATAAATAATAATATTTACATATATATGAAATAATCTATCTGTAAAAATAGCACTTTACAAATTACATTTGTTAAATAAAAGTTTTTAAGTACATATTATAAAATTTTTCATAAAAATATCACATCAACATTAATTTTATTCCTTAAACTTTAATTTTATGTAAAGTTATAACAATTTTTTTAGGAACATTTGAAGAAAACATCATAACGAACAACTGTAGCAAATGTCATGTACATGGGGAAAAAATTAATGCGCATGGAGCATTTTACGTTCACATATTTATCAAAAAATTTAAATCTGAGAAAAACAGTATTTTAAATCTGTACTTGCGACAATAATTTCATATTTAAATACCATTAAATTGTTTTTATTGAATTTTTCATAGAAGTAGGTTTCATTATTAAAAAAATCTAAAATGTTATTTAAAATAAATATAAGTAATCAAAATTTACATATTGCATTTTTAAAATTTTTCGAACATTAGAAAAAATTATATATTGCATAGAAAGCATAAACTCTGTAAGCATATACTATATTAATTTTAAAATTCTAAATAAATACAAAATTGTAAACATAGTAAAAAATAATATATTTTAAAAATTATTTTACATACAAAGTTATTGGAAAAAATAACAGAAAAACATATATTCCTATTTATAATATGCGAAACATTTTTACTTTTTGATTTTACTATATACATATTTATTTTTTGTAGGTATAATATTAATGTTCTAAAATTTTAAACACATACATCTTAAATTTTTTTAAATTAATATTTTTAGAATGCTCTAGCACTGTAGGCAATATCTTTTGGATTTTGTTTTAATTTTTTATATTTTTTTTACTTTTGCTGCAGTTTATAAAAATCTGATGACCTTCGATTTTTTTGTGAAAGTCTTGTTGCATCTTTTTTCTTTGCAAGTTTTAGAGTGTGATCAGACAACACTCCTGCACGTAGTGTTATTGTATTTAAATCTCCAAAATTAAACTCGCTGATGGCTAGAGTTACTGCATACTCCAGTCTCTTTTTAGATACAAATATGTATTTTGAGCATTTTTTCCATATACAGCTGTGAAGACTTTCATTTGCCTTATGAGTTCTTGCGGTGTGTGCTTGTGTGTTTGTCGCTCAACGGTCATTTTTTGCACACGAGGGCTAATTAGACCGGGACCTACGGTTTAAAGTGGATTCCAAACCACAACAAACATCCATGCCCCAAGGTGGGATTCGAACCCACGAACTGTTGAACCGAAGGCAAGAGCGCTAACCATTCGGCTGCCAGCTCGGCTATGAGTTCTTGCAGAAGCACAACGAAGAAGAATTTCATTAGAGGCTAGTCTTTGGTACACTAGTATTATCTTCTCGACAACTTTTTCTGAAAGTTTAGTCTTCATCAGTGAATGACTTTGTGGTATTTCTTTGCATGAAACAGCTCTTTGATAAAAGCATCATGATAAACGTTCCGCGGGACATTCCTTATGTTGGGGCTTTTTATCTGTTGACATACAATTATAAAGAGTTGCCAGAATTGAAGTTTTCATCCTTTGAATATTAGGAGCATTATCTTTATAGCTTTCCGATAAAAATTTTGGAGTTTTACAACAGTTTCTTCCTTTAAATTGCCTTGTTTTCGACCAAAAAGTGTGACGCCTTTCACTCTCCATTCTTTTATAACATTACGAAGTGCTGTTTCAAGTCTTTTCGCAACATGATTAATATATTCTTCCTTAACAATTCGAATATCACTATATATTTTCTCTTCGTTTAAGTATATAAATGATTTAGAATCACCATCACATATAATTGTTGTGTACAACATATTATGTGAAAGTGAACGTTTCAAAATTCGTGATGCAGCAGCCATTTCCATGCTTCCAGATGATCCGCTGAAGTTTTTTTGGCAGTTTTCTCTGTGCTATTCTTTCCAAATGTGGAATTCAGCATTGTCTTCCCCAAGATCTCGAGATGCAACTGTACACTCTGAACAGTACTTCGACATGATTTCAAAGCAACTACTAAACCTGTGAGGGAATCAATGGCAATTCCAATACCATATAAAGAAGTATGACCTCGTTTCTGCCAAGTTCCATCATAGGACACAGAAATATGTAACTGATCCTTAGGATTTAAATTTGAATTTGATTCCAAATATGCTTTCCTAACGGCATATATGGCTTACTTTTAACATTTCATCTCGAAACCCTTCATTTTTTAAAACTAATTTAGAGAAACATTTAGAAAATGTTTTTTTATCAATGTTTGCCCAATCCAGTGTTTGAGAGAATGATTCCATTGCAACATGGCCTTTACCAAAGCTCAAAAAAGCTGCCCCAACTTTGTTATTTACATCAAATTTTCGTGATTAGGTTGTCTAGGACTATAGAAAAAGTCCAGCCGAAAATTTCTTTGCAAGATTTGCAGGACATTTCTAGTTTCACTAAAAAAGCATTATTTTCTTGAATGGATACATCTAAAGAGCAGACACCACAATTACTGCATGGCGAATTCTTTAGAATGGAGAAGCGGTTTTTATTCATAAAAATATACTCATTTCCACATGCAGGAGTAATATCATTACGTAAATGGACAGATTCTGGAACATTTACATCTATAAAAGAAAATTTTTGGTCGACTGTTTCTTTTGGTTCAGCTTCCTCAGCAAATTTTGATTGTCTTTTACGAGCTGATTCAATTGCAGCAAGTTTTCCAATTCTATTCGTTTCGTTCGTTTGCCTTTAGGTTTCCTGTATCTTGAACTAATTGCATGCATTATGATGGAAATTACAATGTTCGATTCAAGAGATTATTATTTGAGAAAGTAGTACTGAAAAGAACTGCTGAACAGCAAATAGAAATATGTTTCAAAATCAAAACAAAATCAAGCGGTTAAATACAAAATAATGATAGCTGTGAGAAATCAATAAGATTAGTGTTTCCAGACAAAATCATACAAATAATAAAAACTAAATAGTTTTGACGTGACTAAAATTATTAATTACTGAATTGTTGTTTTAGAATATAGCTCATTCTAAAACAACAATTCAGTAATTAATAATTTGAAGAATAAATATTTGCATGCTGTGAGCCGACAAGAAATGGGCGTGGCCGTTTCTTAACAAAATAAATACCTTTATTTTTCAAGTTTTAATAGTGTAAATCAAACAAATGTTAGCCAAAATGTGATATTTAAAACTTATTACATTCTAGAAATACATATACTTCATTGGAAATTAGTTATTATTCAAATACACTGTCCTCGTATTACTAGTTTACGTTTTCAAGCAAACATTAAAAAGGGGCGTGGCACATATTTTATTAAAACATTAATTAATTTGCTTAACATTGGCTGAAATCAAAAATTATTTTTTTATAATATATAGAATAATTCCTATTTGTTTTCATTAATTAAAAAAGGAAATCTATATTATTGTCGATTTTTCACGTTTTGCTGGTCTACTGTGGCCTTAAAAATAATTTAATAATATCTACCAGTTTATAAAACAAAATAATTAAAATATATTATAATTATGTAGTTATTATAATTCGTCTATTGTTTTCGACTGATATTCATGCTAATAGTATCTGCGCGCCATTTTAAGTGTTGTGTGGGTACTTATATTAAGCTGAAAGCGTTACGAGTTAGAGAGACTCTATTAATGTATCCTATTATGAAGAAAATTAATTTAAGCATCTATTATTCCCAGAACAATAGTAATCATTGTTACGATTATACAGCATATATCCAAATTAGAATTTCTAAATGTCCGATTAAAATTGATTACAAATGCGTTTGTGTCAAAAAAAGAAATTTTAGATGAATAAGATATCTCAACATAATTTAAATGCATTGCTCAACAAGCAGGTAATGTAGAACACCAAAATCTTACTATAAAAACGAATTGAAAAGTCGCAGACAGATCAATTTAAAATAAAAAATAATTTTTTCCTTCAAAAAATACAATAAAATTAACAAATATTATTCCTTACAAGCAAAACATGAAACTCAAAAACATGGCAGAGGCGTTAAGAAGACAAGTCAAAACCATCGTTCCTATTGGAAGTCTTCTGTGATGTCGCTTGAAGATAGACACGCCTTTTTTCTTGCAGAAAATATCTTAATATCATAAAAATCAGTACTGGAGGTAGGAGCTCAGCTCCAGGTGCTCGAAAACGCGTATATCAGGTTTTCAGCTGGAATAGGAATGGTAAAATCAGTTATTTTCGGATAATTAGTTCATAACGTTTCAAGAAAGTTTGTCCAAGAAATCTCTTCCCTATAAGCTTTCTTTGAAGTTCTAGGTGGAACAAAAATAGACTTTCCTGTTGTGACAAAAGTCATATTTTGAAGAAATGAGATTGAGAGAGTATGAATTTTAGTGATTATGAGTATCAGATATCGCACAAATGAAAAGACTGTTTTTTCATGGTTAATAGATGTGTAGATTATATAATAATTATTTACTCATAAGACAGACCACAGTGTCTTTTTTAAATTATTTATTACAGACATAATCAAATGTAAGAAAGGATATGGGGATTAATTCCCGCTCAAAAGGAACATAACCGATCGCTTTAATTTACAAACATCATCTTTTTTATAAACGATATCACGTGGCATGCGTGCATGCGCGAACATGCTTAACCTTCTTATTCTCGAAGGTCACGGAACATGCCGCCCGCCATTGCGATGTGAAACATTCACACACGCATTATTTTCACACAAGTTATATTCATAACAGTTCTATATAAATTTTACAAAACACAAATTGCAATATTATTGGATATTGTAAACTAATAAAATAACATTATACAAATATTTAAAATGCACAGTGTACTTAAAGTAAACAATTAATTACATTATTTAGTTTATTAATTAACATTAAATTATTAAAGTAGTATGTTTCAGATTTAATTGAACAATACGAAAGTTTCTTTTAACTATTTTTAATTTAAAAAAATTAATCATTTTTCTCCTGAAATTAAAAATGAATTTTAAAATACTTCTAGCTTACTTTGATTTTTGAGTATAATTTCGAGTTTGTAAAAAATGATTCAAGTTAATAAAAATTTCGATGAATTTTGTAAGAAAAAATAATTTTTATATTAAAAGTTGAAAATACATATATATATATATATATATATATATATATATATATATATATATATATATATATATATATATATATATATATATATATATATATATATATATATATATATATATATCGTTGTTGCTAGACAATGCTAGACCGCATACAGCCACGGCTACGCGCAATTGAATACACCGTTTCCGGTGGGTAGTATTGGACCACCCTCTTTACTATTCTCGCACTAAGTGACTACCATTTCTTTGGACCTTTAAAGAAACATTTGTGAGATCATCATTTCAGAACCGATGCTGTAGTTCAGCATACCGTCTTGACGTGGTTGCACAACCTTAACACTGATTTCTTCGATGAGAGTTTCGATGGTTGAGTGTACCGATGGAACAAATGCTTAAATAGTCATGATGACTATATAGAAAAGTAACATGTACATGTGCCTTCCTATATTGCATGTATGTGTGTTTGTGTGTGTGTGTGTATATATATATATATATATATATATATATATATATATATATATATATATATATATATATATATATATATATTTGTATGTATGTATGTATGTATGTATATATATATATATATATATAATACAGAGAGAGAGACGTAGCAAAAATAAAATTTTTACTTTCGAAGCTAAAATAAACTAGAAAATTCAGGACAAAGAAATATTTAAATTAAAAGAATGAACGAAAAATCAATACTTTCTTCTATAATTTCTCTCTGGCGAAAGTGTACGTTACAAATCACATTTTATTCTATCACAGAATAAAATAATTTTTGTCTTCTTTCTATAGTGAAAACTCTTACTCTACAAACACCGAATTTGGATAATGCAAAGCTTGATTACCTTACTTAAAATTCTTACATCCTCGACTGGGTTGAGATGATATTCTCACATTATTGATTCTGTAATTATGCGAAGAATTCTCACAAGAATCGCACTTTGGACTTGCAAATGAGCAACAATGGATGGAGTAAATGTGTCCACCCTTCATTTGCATACCAGAATTGTTTTATTGGAATTTAAGGTAAAGTGTCTCGTACATAAAGATTTTTCTCTATGGGCACATGTCAAGAAAGTGGAAGAATTGAATCTGGAATTAAACAGTTACAGTGAAAAAGATTCATTTTGAAAGCATAAATGCTAAAAGAGTTGTTTCAGATTTAATCACTTGACTGTGAACAAACGATGAGTATGCAATGTGATTTTCTTTAATGAAGCTCTGATTCGAAGCATTGATTTCTATTATAATGTATATGATGTTTTCTATTACTGAGATATTTTCTATAATTATCTCAATATAAAAATATTATTATTTTATTAATTAGAAATATTTCAAGATTATTGGTTATAAGTGTACAGTATGTTTAAATGTCTCTTTACTCAGTAATTAATAAATACAGTACTTGAATGAAAGGGAAATTATATTGTATCAATTTATATTATTTGCTGATTTTTTCCCTGCTCTAATACTGAGATGATTATAAACTGTTTTAAGTTTAATTCCAAAATTTTGAAAACAAATTTAAAATAATTAAGCGTTTGTAAAATTAAATTTGCTGCATTTATTTTAAGATAATTTGTTTCCTTAAACTAACAGTGATTTGCAGATTTCATCAAAACTTACTTATTTATTCCTTCATATTTTATTTTACATTTTAAAAAAAAAACAGTTAATACTATTAAATTGAAAACTGTAAAAATATTCATAAAATATAAGGATCAAGTTAAGCAAATTATAAATTTCTGTATATTTGACACTAGAATTGGAAAACAGAGTAGCCACTTAAAAAGATCAATATCATGGTTTCAATTTTCAAAATAACATGCACATTGTTTGGTAATACAAAATAGATACATGTGTGTTAATTATTATTTTAATGATAACAGTACAACACACGCAGATATAAGATGTGCAGTTGTGTAGAAAGTAGTAAAAACATAAAAATAACATTTATTTATGCAATTAAGTGTATTTTCCATCCTTAATATACACCTTCACCACATTTCAAAATTAGAAATCAAATATTTATCCATTGTTACATCCCTTTTCAAGGAATCAGAGCATGAACTCATATTCTGACGCTTCGCTTTCCCAGTGGATTAGAAACGATACTTTCACAGTATTGATTCAGTAATCAGTTCAGACACGCAAAGAAAATTTCCAGAAACATATGTAAAATTTGCAAGTAAGAATCAGTGGGTGTGGTAGTTAATTTATTCATTCAATAAACAATCTGTTATTTGTATGACTCATTAAACATCGAGAAGTATCTAATATGAAAACTTTGATTTAAGGTAACATTATCAAACTGATACATTAAGAATGTGAAAATGCTTAGCTTTAAGAGCTTTGTCTTATATTGCATTATACCATACAACATACCATAAATTAAATAATGCTTTAAAGTCATAATCTATACAGTAATGTTAAACCCATTGTTATATTAGTACTATGATTTTATTTATTAAAAACTTTTATTTTAAAAGTCACAGTAATGTGACGTCTATAATTTGCTATTCATTCTACACGAAAATTCGAGAACTTCCAATGATAAATGTATAATATATTTAAAAACATTAAATATACAGTAATTTATAAATATTGATAAAATTAAGAATAGATTTGGAATAATAATAAACAATTAATTGATATTTTTCTTGATTTTTATAATAAGAAAACAAGAGAGAACTGTTGTGAATTTTATATATTTAATAAAATAAATTTTAATTTTTTTAGAAAAACTTTTAGTTTTAAAAGTATTACACAGATTTTCTAATTATATATAGTTACATTTAGTTAAAAAAATAAATGTTTTCTTTAGTTAATAGCAATTATAAATTTCTTAATCACTTTCTAAAATTTCCACAATTATTATTACTATTGATGTATTATTTGTTATTTTACAGAAGAATATTGACTTATAATGTACCGACTGAAAAAAATAAGAAGAACGATCTTAAAAACCAGGTCATCCCAAAATTCTTATCATTGCAATTGTTTCGTTTCATGTTAATATATCACATGTTTGCATTTTTCAAAAAATTTCACTGTTTATAAGCAATTGTATAAAATTAAGGTTTTTTATCTATAATACTTATATTCCAAACACAAACGTCTTTACTAATTAATAAATTGTAATTTATTTATTAATACTGTAAACTTCTTGTTGAAAACTACACTGCTGGCCAACAAATTGCAACACCAAGCAAGAAAAGAGATATCACTACCAAATTTTTTTGTAGATAACATGTTGACCAAGTATCAAATGACTAAATTTATAGACTTCTGTGAAGTACGGTTCATGTCAAAATCAATAGCCAGAGTAGCCGTCATTGCTGGAGATCACCACTGCCACACGTCATCGGCATTGATTCAAAGAGACTTTGGATGTGCTCTTGGGGTACAGCAGACCAAGCAGCTTCCACTCGTTGTCGAAATTGATCTGGGGCGGCAGCTGGGGATGTAATCTGGGTCAATCGTTGAGCAACCATAGACCACGTGTTTTCTATCGGTGAAAATTCCGGAGAGCGACCCAGCCAGGGAAGCAATTCAATCTGGAGACTGACGAAGAACCCTTGGACAATGAGTGACACGATTGGTCGAGCATTATCCTTTTGAGATAAGGCTATGGGCACGCCCTGAAGATACGGAAGGACAACAGGCTTCAATACCTCGGAGATATAACTCTGGCTGTTTAAATTACCGGCAATGCGTACTACATGAAGTGCAAGAGTGATATCCAATACCACCCCATACCATAATACCCAGTGCTGGAACAGCGTGGCGGGGAATAACGCAGTTGTTCAGCATCCTCTCTCCACCATGCCTCCAGACTCGAATGTAATCATCGTGGTTGTTGCAAACAGAAGCGTGAGTCGTCAATAAAGACAATTTCATTTCATTCTGCCATCCACATCTTTCTTTCATCACTCCATTGGCGGTGGAGATATCTGTGGTTCTGCGTCAAGAGTAGACGAGGCAATGAACGTTTTGTGGACAAACCACTCTGCTGTAAGCGACGTCGAATGATACGCACAGACACTGGATGATTTGTTACTGACTTAATGTACTGTGCTACGGCTAGTGATGTGGCTGAGCGATCTGTCACTGCCATGAGCACAATTTGCCTGCCATCACGTAGTGATGCACTGAAGTGGATGCGACCGAACACGTCAGTCCATCATACCCTCCTGTATCCAACGATCACATACCTACATTACAGTTTTTTGGATTCATTCAACACGTCTACCGATTTCCCTGCAAGATAATCCAATATCTCGGTAGGCCTCATTCCTTCCTCTATCAAACTTGCATACTTGATCAAAAAATGATCGATGTTTTCAACGAGGCATGATTGCTAATTTTTTTGGAAAAAAACCACAAAAAAAGCACAACTGCCGAACTCGAAATCGTTGAAATCTCTAAGCGTTAAATAGCGCTTTGAAGTTGCGCCACAGGTGCGAGTGATATGCGTTTGCGCCGAAATTCTAATTATTTGCATATCTCACCTCCGCTAATGCATGATGTAAATTCCATGCTATTTTTATACTTCCTTCAGTGTGTTGTTTTCATGGTGATCAGCAGTGTAATCACGCGCACACCTGATATTCAATACCATTAATTTCAAAGAAATCCAGTATTGTTTAATCTAGTACTAGGAATCTGTTCAAAATCTACAGTTGTAAAGATAATAAATAATGAAATGTTTTCTTTCTTTATTAAATACATCAAACAGCGTTAATATATGTGTATTATTTTCTTTATTGAAAGGTTCATTAAAATATCAAATTTTCGGTTTCAAAAATAATGAATAAAATACACATAAAAACTACTGGAATAAGAATTTCCGTTCAAGATTAATTTCAATGTTGCAGTTTTTAAACTAAAAACTCATTAATACTTTTTCAGTTTAAGTAAAACATTTTAATTAAGTGAATTCATCTCATGCAACATACAGAAGTTATTTATGGTATTGATTTTTAATATACATTATTTTATTTGTAATATTCTCAGAATAAAATCAAAACGTTTCTGAAAATTTATTATCGGAAAACGAATATATTTTTAATCTTTCTTTTTACCTGAGAACTGCCAAATAAATGAACTGAAATCATGATTTTCTTATACGTCAAATGTTCTTTTTCTCTGCTGAATAATCTTACTATCAGAAAGAATTCTTATTAACCTTATATTTAAAAAGAAAAAATCATTTTATCTTTGGCTGTAAAGACAGATTTTAGAAATTTTTATGACTTCTCTCACCTAAAAGAAATATAAAACTACATAAAACCGGAAGAAAATACCTTATCGACAGTTTCTAGGTACCGTCACTTTATCTCTGCTCCCGGACTAAATGTCTTTACTCAACCATTTATAGTAACATACTTAGTAAGTTTATACAGCAGAATCAGGGGTGGAAAGAATTCTTTATAGAAAAAGGAAAGTAAGTTGAAAGATTATTTTGAAACCAATATTAGAGCATTTCTTGGAATACTGAGTAAGGTTACTTTTATGGAACAGTCATTTACAGTGCAACTTGAAGTAAAGTTACACCGTATTCTGTACCACAAATGAAATGCAAACTTTTGGATTTTATTCTGTTTTTGTCAAACACCTACGGATTTTAAATTCTAGTAGATTCTCTCAGAAATTTCTCTTTATCTCGATTTTTATTTGCTTTGATACATTAATTTTAATTATATATTCAGGATAAAATTCCATGTAAATGTTAAATAGATGTGAAGTTGGCATTGTATTAAAAATATTATTCATTTTACATACCTGTGTGCTAAAATCAGTCTTCTTAGTCTTAAATTTTTTTCTAATAATTAATAAAAATGAATGATTTAAAAAATCGTCATGCACAAGATGGCATCTTTATGACATTTCAATAAGGTAGGATCAATTTAAATGATAACATTTCTTAATTTTACTTGTTTACACATAGGACGTGAGTAAAATTAAGAAAAAGTTGACTTCTTAATAAAATCGTTTATCAATTTCATTATATTCTAATTGTTAAGTAAAGATTTTATATAATAAAGTTTAATAGCTTAAATATAAATAGTATTAAGTGTTGTTGTGGTCTTGTGCCAGCTAGGCTGGCAACATGGGCGTGCGCTGCTCCACTTTTCCAAATGAGCCATATATTGGTGTCGAGTCCGACTTCCTCAGTACACACATACCATAAGTACCCGTTTATAGGGTAGGCAACCATTCAAAACCAATTCATACAAATATAAAGGATATTCGCGAACTAGGATTTAAACCCAGGACCTCCCTATCCACAGTTAGGCACTCTGACCTCTAGACATGAATAGTATTATGTAAGTGCTCATTTTATGAATAAAAACATTAAACAGTTTATTATGTATATTACATGTGCTAAGACGCTTTCCATTTACATATTTCGATATTCACAGTAAGTTTGGTTAAAAATTGGCAGCCAATTCCTTTTCATCGTTTAATTTAGCAGAGCGAATTCCCTAAATTTCAATTTCTTTGTTATCTATGTATACAATACTTTGCTTCTACTCAGAATTGCTTCATTATTTGATCTTTATTAAAAAAAAGTTTAACAAAATCATTCTTCCATTCTCTTTGGTGTAGATGCTTGAATAATAAATTATTCATACTTTAGTTTATTTATAAAATAATGGTGATTTCTACTTTTAATTATAACATTTCCACTATCCAAATGATGTATTGGAATATTAATAAAATATTAATTAACTTTCTCGCATAAGCTCTGACAAAAAATTCAGTATGTGAAGGCTGTATAATTTTAAAGCACTCTATATAAAATGTATTGTCACTAAGTGTTTTTGTGGAAGAAGGAAGAGATTAGGAGTCCCTCAGAGCGAGATTTAATTGAACTAAAAAACATTAATTCAACTCCCAAAAAGTTCTTAAATTTTATTTATGCTCAAAAAGACTGCTTTTATATGAGTAAGAGTAATGAGTTTTTACTTTTTTTTATCCTGAGTTAAAACTAGAAAATGACTAAATAAAAATTATATTCTTAATTAATGTTAATTAAATTATCTTACTGACATTTTTCTGGAAAACAGCGAAAATATTCTCCATTTATCTTCATTTATCGTAATTTTGACACCCTAATGCTTTAAATTAATCTCAGTAAAATATTTCTTTTTCAAGAAAAGCATTTTAAAATTATCTTTTTTTTTCAATATTTATGCTTGAAAAATTTTGAAAAACTAATTTAAAATTTTTTTACAGGACTGCTTAATTTCAGGTTGATAATTTACATTCAAGTTTTGGCTCATCAAAATTTATTTTAGCAATTCTAATAAATAAACGGAAAAATTATTTCGGACTTGTATCAGTAATTTAAATTTTGTACATCCTAATAACACAACACTCCAGAAATATTTGTCTTAATTTGTAAGAAAACAATTTTCTGAAGAAATGACGTGATTGAGTTGAATTTTTTAGCAAATGTAAATTAGTATGTTACGAAAGTAGTTATAACTTCAGCAACATAAGTGTGAGGTGAGCAAACTGATGCTTGGATGACTCTGAGTAGCATAGCATAGCGAAGTGGCAGGACCCCGGACTTTACCAACTGGTTATCGGGTTATGCCCCACCATCTCCGAGAGCCTTCCGTAACATTTACGGGGGCCCACTTACGACCCAGCCTTTGGTTTATTTAAAATTATAGTCACATTGGTAGGACTTGAAAGCCTACAGACATCCTAGCACAGGTGTCTGCATCACAGTTCAGTTACATGATTGAAACTAGTTATAAAAATTAGTGAAAATATTATATTAAGAAAAAGTAGGAGTAATTACAGAAAAAGTAATTAAGGAGTTATACAATCTTAAATTAATAATAATTTACATGAATTGACAAAACATTAATGTATCATAATTCTTGAAGTATTAAATTTTACTCTAACAAAGTAACTATACTATTATGAACAATATGTTATATATGCAAAATTAAATGAAAGTATAATTATATAGAATTATTATGCAAGCTTACATGGCACTAATTACAAGATTTAAAAAAAAATTTTTTTTATACATTTGACTCAATTAACATATGAAGTCATGATGTTATGGAGCACTAATAATTGGTATAAAGTACTCGTGTTCATTATTTCCTTTAAAATTATGCATGAATTGACAAGACATTAATGTTACATATTACTTAAAGCATTAGTTTTAACAGTTAAAATAATTACACTATTATGAACATCATTAGATATAAACAAATATTAAGATAAGGAAATGAAAGCATTATTGTTCATCTGATGAATTTGATGATGAATAAAGTTCATCATCTGCCATTGTTGATAAGTGTACAGGGTCACGGCATAGTGTGAGTCCCTGTACTATTAAGAATTTGATTATTTGAATTATTTTTTTTCGTCTAAAACCGTCCTTTAGACAAAATTTCACAAATTGAAGATCTGTTTGACTATGGTGCCTTTTTATGTGGAGGGACTTTGTAGATGGACATTTCACTATGTAGTGAAGGGCAGTTCCAAAATCACCACATTTGCAGAAGTTCGAATTGGATTTGCCAAATCTTGCGAAGTATTCAGGGAAGGGTCCATGATTCGTTATTAGATAGTTAATAAAAGGGTTTGAGATGAGGAACTCTGTGGAGACTGTTGGAAGTAAATGGTGGGTGAACCTACCATTTTGCGATGTGTCCCATGTTCTTTGCCATCTTCTGATGGTTCTTTTATATAGGAGAAGTTTTAGGAAGGAGCTTGGTTTCGGCAGATTAATGATTGACACTTCCTCATTGGTAGCAGCTTCTTTTGCTTCTTTGTCCGCCAATTCGTTCCCCCAATTGCCCATGTGTGCTTTAATCCAGCTTAATTGGATTCTGCATGGTGTGTTTGTGTAAAGACACTCCTGGATATCACGGATGAGTTGTGATTTGTGCACTGGGTTGAGCAATGATAGGAGAACAGACTGGCTGTCAGTCCATATTGTTGTCGGGGCTAATTTATTGGTAATTACGTATTTTACCGCTTCCCTGACCGCTAATGCCTCAGCTTGAAACACAGAGTTATAATTATTTAGTTTAAATTGTTGGGTGAAAACTTTTTGGTCTTTTTGTGTGACCACGAATGCTGCTCCTGTTTCCTCGTCATGTCTTGATCCATCTGTATATAGATTTATGGCTGTTGGTATAAACTTTGGAGTTTTACATAATCTTAGGAATTCTTCAGGAAGGTTGTATACTGTTAGGTTTCTAAATCTATGGAAGGGATGGATAGAATCTTTGTGGGCTGGATCTTCAAAATCTTTCGGGTTGTAGTGAGTACAATCTATTTGTATTGATTTTTTAAGCAGCAAGATTTTCGTTTTTAGGGTAGCAGTTTCGATTGTTAATGGTAAGGGTGGAATGCCTGATATAGTATTTAGAGCTATGCTAGAAGTTGTCTTAAATGCTCTTGTTATCAGTAGCAGGAAAAATCGTTGAATATTATTTAATAATTTTTCTTTCCTAGCTGTCATATGATTTGCCCAAGTTGAGCATCCATACATAACTATTTTTTCGATAATGGTTAAATATATTACTTTAGAAATTTTTCCTTTTATACCCCAGTTCTGGCTGATCATTCCACGTAGTCTTTGGGCTATTGGTATTATTTTTGTTTTGATGTAGCGAAGATGTGGTAGGAAAGAAAGCTTTGAATCTAGATGTATTCCTAAGTAAACCAAGCATTTTGTATGCCTTAGACTCTCATTATTTAAGGTAATTTTTGGATTGGATTTTAGACTTTTATTTTTCTTACCAAGAATCATTACTGTTGATTTTGCTGTTGAAATTGTTAACTTTAGATCTTTGCAGGAATTTGAGAATTGGAATAAAGATTTGTTACAATTATGTTTTAGTTCTGCTTTTGTTGCACCTCCAACTACTAGCATTGTATCATCAGCAAATGCTATAATCTCTGTGTGTTCTGGCCAAGGAGCGGATAAGATTGAATTGAAATAGATGTTCCATAATATAGGCCCTCCTACGGAGCCCTGTGGGCAGCCTCTATTATGTTCCATTTGTACTAAGCCAGAGTCACCTATGGCTATTAATTCTCTATCTCTTAAGAAGCTAAAAATGCACTGGGATACATTTTTCGGGGCGTTACATTTTGTAAGTGCTAATTTTAGACCTGGCCACCACAGAGAGTCGAATGCTTTCTGGATGTCCAAGCTAATGAGAGCTGTATATCTGTTGTTTTCTTTATTTTTATTTATGCAATCCATTACTGCAGTTAGAGCATGGTCTGTTGATCTTTTTGCTCTGAAGCCATATTGGCTGTTATGTAAAAAATTATTTTTGAATAAGGCATGCTTCAGGCGGTCTATTATGAGTCTTTCCAGAACTTTCCCAAATGAAGGCAGAAGACATATTGGGCGGTAGGAAGTGGCCAACTTTGGGTCTTTTTGCTTTTTACTGAAGAAGATCACTTGACCTTTCTTAAATGCTTTTGGGAAGTAATTTAATTGTAGACATTTATTAAAATAGTTAAGCAAGAATTTGCTATTGGCTCTATGGACCAGCTTAACTATTATGTTGTCTAATCCATCGATACCAGGGGCCTTAGAATTCTTAAGGTTTTTAATTATTAAACTAACTTCTCCTTGTGTGAAAAGTGGATCATTTGGACTTGAAAGGATTAGTGGAGTTGACCTAACTGTTGTATGGTATTGAGTGTCCTCTTCTTGGTTATCTCTGGGAAAATTAGCTTCCATGAGCTCTTTTAAGATTGATTTTATATCTTCATTTGTTGAGTTTTGGAGTGCGACAAACTGAGTCGGAGAAAATACTTTGCCAGTTGCTATTTTTTGCAATATGCCGAATTCTTTGTTATTGTTTGTACAAAATTTGGCCCAACTAGTTAATTTTGCTTTCAAAATTGCTCTTTTATAAGTTGCTTGTTGATGTTTAAATTTTTGTAACCATGAAATTTTTTCTGTTTCTGAAGTAGATGCTTTAAGTCTTCTTCTAAGTGCCTTTGTTTTGCTCTTTAGTTCCTTTAGTTCTGGTGTCCACCAGTGTATGGCAACTTTTTTGTTTGCAGTTCTTTGCTTAAATGTTGCTTCTGCTGCTCTATGAACATTATTTAAAAATGTGTTGGTGAATTTATCTAAGTTTCCTACGCTTTTAATTTTAATCATTTGTTTATTTAAAGATTTTAGGATTGGTTTTACAGATTTTAGAAATTTTCTCTGATTATTTAACGTTTTAAATCTTTTATTAAAGGTTGTAATTATTGGTTCAGCTATGACACATGTTATGTAGTTATGGTCTGAACATGTTTCCTCGTCGCACACTGTCCAGTCCTGAATCACTTGGAGCAGAGAGTCTGTGCATAGGGTTAAATCCGGCCAGCCAATACCCATTGGTCCAGTAAAAGTTGGGGGGCTAGGAGAAGTATTTAGCAGATTTAGGGAATTGCAGCTTAAAAATTCTTCTAAAATCAAACCACGGCGATTGTTTGAACGGTATCCCCAAAGCAAATTTTGAGAATTAAAATCTCCACAAACTAAAATTCGTGCTGATCTGTATTGAAGTAATAAATTTCTCAGGATTCCAAGAATTAATGTTAGATCTTCACCTGGAGAGGCATATAAAGAAATTAATATTAAGGACGTGGCTTGAGAGTCTATTTGTATTGCAATTAAGTCTTTATGAGAATGAATGATTATTGGATTAATATTTGCTTTGGATATTATTGCTGCACGGGGAGCTTCATCTGTTGAATAATATTTTCTCCAAGACAAAGGTAAACCTTTAATTTGATTTTGCTGTAGATATGGTTCCTGTATGCAAGCGACGTCTTGTTTATTACTATTGAAATGATGTATGAATTGTGCTATTGTGGATCGACTTCTTTGTAAATTAATTTGAAGAATACCAATTTCTGGATTGTGAATTTCGTTGATGAAAGGTGGAAAATTAATTGAAGTGGTCATTTTTATATTATTGACAGTTTAAAATTTTTTTTGTTTAAGAAATTTTTTATTGTTGCACAATTTGGGTCATAGGTTGCATGATTGGTAGAATAGTTTTTCCCATTTTTGTTTTCTTGATGGCAATTAATACAAAACATTACTTCTTCTTTGCATTGATTTGTGGTGTGCTCTCCTGCACATCTTCCACAGAATGTGGCATTTTTACAGTCCCTGGCAATGTGGTTCAGGTCCTGACAATTGTAGCAACGTTTAATGGTGGAAAATTGATCTAGTCTAAATCTTTTGAATCCAAGATATATTGTTTTATTATCTAATAGTTTGTAGCCAAGGGATCGAGGGAGTTCAAAGATCCAATTCCATCTATTCTGGTTACTTAGCATTTTCCTTGTCTGGATTATTTTAAGTGGGGATGTTGAGTTATTTAGATTGAGGTCTTCATTGATTGCTTCTGTTATTGTTTTTTCTGATATGGCTTCTGGAACACTTAATAGAATAAGTCTTAATTTTGGTGGAATTTTATGGTTTGCTTCTAAATTTTCTTTGGCCAATAATTCTTTGATAGTTGTTGAATCCTGATGTGTTTTACATTGTATTTCTATAAAGTTATGCCTATAAATAACTTTTTTAGGGCGTATATTTGTATCAATTGATTGAAGTTTTTGGTGGATATCTGTTTCGGGGGATTTCTTTACAATAATTGTTGGGGGTTTTTGCAGGATTTCGCTGTATAGTGGAGGAGCGGTTGATGAATCGTCTAATGGGTTTGAGAGTTGAGGAGTTGATAAGTTTGTTTTGATTTCTGTAAGCTTATTGGAGTTTATGTTAATCATTTTTAATATTTTTGCTGAGGATTCAAGGTGAGCATTTTGTAGTTCTGATAGGTTCTCTAGTTTTTTATTTAAAATTTCTTGACAGTGTTTAAGTTGTTGAGTTTCACTTGACAGTTGGTTTTGTAAGGTAAGATTTGGGGTTGGGTTAAAAAGTTTAAGTTTTTTGAGCAACTTGTGGGCTTCGGTTCTTTCATTTTGTGGTAGGAAACATTTTCTTCCTTTACCTGATTTAGAGTCAATAATAGTCTGAAGGGAAGAAAGAATTTTGAGGTACGATGGGGGACCATTTTCTGAGAGACTCATTGTTGCTCTTGGAATTAATACTTTTGAATGTTTATCAATGGAGCTGTTAGATTCTGTTAAGAATATGGAGCCAACTGATAGATTTCCTTGTTCCAGGTTGGTTAAATTAGACGTGGATTTTGATAATCTTAGGGTTGATATATGAGAATTAGCTCCTGATTCCATCTTTTTGTCGTATTTATTGTTATATAGGTAAGAATGAGGAATTTTGTGGTTTTCTCTCTACAGTGATGAAGCAGAAGTGACCCAGATGCCATCACCATCACGCCCCGCACAAAAATCCGCGCATTCGATGCACTAATCGAAAAGCAGATCCTTGACAAAAAGACAAAAAAAAAACATTCCTTGGAATAATGTGAAAAATATACAAGTCCTATAGGTAATAAAACCTTAAAAGCTTTTATTAAGAACACGAAAAATTTAAGCCCTATATTACAGACACTGAAAAACTAATAATAATAATAATAATTGAAAAATAATAGTAATTTAAAAAAAATA
This sequence comes from Latrodectus hesperus, assembly GCA_037975125.1. Taxonomy (NCBI): domain Eukaryota; kingdom Metazoa; phylum Arthropoda; class Arachnida; order Araneae; family Theridiidae; genus Latrodectus; species Latrodectus hesperus. The sequence goes on from JAJQOW010000161.1 coordinate 27,032, forward strand.
AAAATGAAAATAAAATAAATTTAAATAAATAAATAAAAACAGAATTTGATAGGGGGAATTGGAACTTTAACACTAAAAAGTTTAAGTCCTAGATTTAGGTAGTGGAATTGAAAATAAAATAAAACAAATAAATAAAATTTAAAAAGAATAATAATAAAAAGGAAAAAAAAGTTAATAAGATATTAATAAAATTATGTATTTAAGTAGGCTCGTTAGAAGCACATTAAAAAATTAAGAGCTTAGAAAGTGGTCCCAAGTCGCTACGACAATTAGGAGCCGAAATATCGCTAATTAATATTAAATTAATTTGATTAATTAGGCGCAGTGAATTTGGTGTCCAAAGGGTTAAGTTAAAGCTGAACAGGGGGACATGGCGCGAAACTAAATTTGGGACTTAGAAGAAAAACGTTATCAATGGTTATACATAGGGGAGGAATGAAGAAGCATAGGGAGAAAATTGAGAAGAAAAACAAATTTTTATATCACAAATTAATCCAAAACTCATTAACTATCGATTATTTTTTAAAAAACAAGACATACTTTAAATCACAAGGATCTGCTCCGAATAAAAATAAAAAGATTGGAGTGGATTGATAAAAATTTCAAAAGTTTTGATAGTATTAAAATAAAGTTGACAATCAGAATACTTGAAAATATACAAAATTTAATCAACAAATACAAAGTTTAAAAAAGTATAGAAAATTGACTATTGCACTTAGAATTTTAATTCATACATTTTTAAAGACATTATAGTATCCACTCCAGTTGAAAAATTATTTGAAGTAGATAGGATAATCAGGGCCGAAGTTATTAATTAGTAATTAAAAAGCTAGAGAAAATTTTCAGAGAAATTGTTAAAAAAACACGAAATTTTTAAATTTATTAAAATAATCATAACTTTGGACCCGCTTATCCCATTTACACAAACCATGCATCAAAATGCGCAGAATCATCGCGCGGAGCGAAACAAAATGACATCTGGGCACTTACCTAATTAATTAGCCACTCATGATGTTGTTAAGGTGCAGCATGTAGGGAAAAAGTCTTGAAATAAACAGAAGTTCTGGATTTTAATTGTCGAATAATGAAGATAAATATAATCCAAAATGCACAAAAATTTACATAAAGGTGGTTCAAAGGGTTTTTGACAGGCCTGTAGTTGAAATTTAATGTAATAACAAATTGCCGCCGAGATTAAGTGGTTTAAGCACAAGTCACTCCTTCCGTTGCTGAGGGCAAGGTGTTGGTTACTATGGGCTACTTTGTTAGGATGGCGAGAACGCCATGTTGGAAAATTTTTTAAATATTTTCAAAAATGGTTATAACTCCGTTGTTTTTGAAGATATTGATACCAAATTTTATCACAAGATGGATTAAGCCTTTGCACACACACAAGTGTAAAAATTCGGTTTAAATCGGTGTTTAAACACTATTTTGAATGGGAGTTGAAAGAGCGTAGGGAGAAGACGTTCTTCTTCCTCGCGGGGGCGGGTCGGAGAGTAAAGAGTCTATAGTTATCTTCTGGTGGCATTATGTAAGATGCAAATATGTATATATATATAATTATAATGTAGTTATTATTGATGACCGATCAGTATAAACGAAAATAGAAAAGTGATAAATGTATATATAAAGTAATATACATAAAAGTGCACTTAGTACCAACATTAGTGTCGGTACTATGTGCTTTATCAATTTGTCAAAGTTTATTGCACCATGAGCAGCGTGAAAAAATTCCTTTTTACAGGATCTCCTAGATACAAAACAGCTAACATCTGCAGATCTATGAGTCTCATGATGCTAAAGACTGGAATTTTTTTGACAACTAATGCTTTTCTAAGAGGAATTCTGCTTTAAATTATTTTTTTAACTTTTTTAGAAAACGTATAACGGAATAATGGTTTGAGAAATGATAGCACATTTTATTGATGTCAGCACATACGAACTGTTAATATTCTTAGTAATTTTAACTGAAAAATGTATTTCATGAAGTCTGATACCTGAATTCCTTCCTTTAAGACATCCCAGGAATTGTTTTTAAACAGATAATGTCCATTCGCATGTTACCAGGAATGTTCAAGATATCTTTTCAAAAGAACACAAACACAATTTTTCTTGAGTTGCTTATCAAAGTGATAAATTTGCTGAGCTGGCAGCCGAATGGTTAGTGCTCTGGCTACAGTTCTGATACAACAGTTTGTGGATTCTAATTCCACCTTGGGTATGGATATTGTTTATGACTCAGAATCCACTTAAAATTGTAGGTCCTATAGTCAAGTTAGCCTTCGTGAGCAAAAAATGACCGTTGAGCGATGGGCAAACCATACCGCCTGATATGTTAGCAATGCGTGGTGTGATTCCGTTGTTCAGCATTTTGCTCATTCCAGTGTTTTTACAGATGACATAAGACAACATCGATTACTCATTTTTAAGCAGACATTCAAAATCTGTTTCATTCTATGCCATGTCGTATAGCAGCACTTATTACATATATTGTTGCTACATCATTTTCAATCACTTCGTGTTATTTTGAATATTTAATCATTAATGGCACCAATACAAACTGCTTGTTCATTAAATTTCATTTTGTTTTAATAATTACTTCATAACGTGTCAAATTTTTGCAAACTTGATAATAGATCAGTAATTTGCGAAATGATCATTTATCAGTATCAACAAAAATTATAATTTGATAAGCTTTTGCTTAATAGATGAGTTTTAATCACTTTGTAGTCAAAATTTATGAACTAATTTGAAGCAAAAATTATAAAATTAAAATCAAAAGAGAAATTTGAAGGTTACATTGCAATTTGTCTCATTGATTCAGATTTCATATCTAAATAATTTCTCTGAATATATTTGTCTATTTTTAAATTGCCTAAGATTATTGTAAAATTTCTCCATATATAAATTATTAAAGATAAATTCTTCGCCCCGTAAATATTTCCTGGGTTTTCCTTGTTTACTTGTGGTTTTTCTCCTTTATTCACAATCATTCTAATTTAAATCTATATTGTTAATTTATCTATAAAATTGAAATATTGTTAATATATTTATCTATAAACCTAATCTATAAAATTGAGGACACAATTTTTAAAGTATGGCATATTTTGTCAAGATTCATATCATTAACTATAATGAAAGTTTTAAAGTATATCAAATTTTTCTAAATAAAATCTTAACAGCGAAATTTTGCAAAATATTTTTTTTCAGAAATCTATAATTAAAAAATATTTACTTTATCGTGGTAGTATATTTTTTTAAAAATTTAGTAAACTGTTTCAGAGTAACACAGTTTACTAAATTTTTAAAAAAATTGCTTTCAGAGTTAAGACGTATTTTTCAAAAATTATTCATATATTTTTTTTAAATAGAGAAAATTATATACTATCAATACGAGTATAGTTCAAATGTATTTTAAAATTTACTGATAAAATATTTATATTAATTTTTCTAACTATTTTAAATATACCTTTATTTAAACAAAAATTACATTTTGATTCAATAATTTAAGCAAAAGAGTTTGTTAAAATTTGTAACGAAACCATTTTGTTTCCTATTTAATACTAAAATCAGAACTGTTATTTTGAACAATGTATATTTTTTATAAATTTTCTAATATTTAAAACACCAGCTTTGATATTACACATTAGTTGGAAAAAATAATTCAAAATTAAGAGACATTATATCTGAAACTGATTAGAATAATATATCATAGGCTCAACTAAGTCCTGTGGTCGGTCATTGAGCAGTTACCACGGGTGCAATGGTCTGCAGAAAATTTCTTCCCCCTTCAGATCAATGTCAAAATTAAAGGAGTGGATCTTCTGGTGGTGTCATCTATCGGAGGATTTGAAGAGCAAAGTCGTACTTTCACATTCGTGGTGTTCTGATTAAACGAAAGACGCTTCCTATTGACTTAAATTGGCATTGCCAAGCCATAGTGAGCTTGGCTTGTCCAAGCGTCATAAGTAACAACAACACAACAACGAGTTTGATGAGTTTTGAGCACCATATAAAAAAGATCAACGTGCATTTTCAAATGACTGGCTTAAAGAATTTGGCAAACATTTTTACAAGAAAGTAAAAAGAGAAATAAAACCTAAATTGAGAAATTGAAGAATGCAATCGCAAAAAAATTGCAATAGTTTTGAAAATAACTTGTTGTTTTTATAGGAGACAAATACTTTGCATGCTCAGGGATTTATTTTGATATTTCTTTATGACTGTGTTTGTGTGGGAACTGGATTATAAATAAATACTACAGTTTCTTTGCTTCAGTTTATTTTCTTTAACAGATATTCAAAGCTCTTAATCTTCTGTCTCACTATGTTAATTTTATGCTTGCGAATAGAAGCTTAACTTACTTCTTTGAATGATCTTTTTCCCTTGAATTTCTTTGCAATGCTCAAGAGATTCACATACATGCATTTTAAATTAGTCTATTATTCGAGAGCAATGACATAAAATAACTTACATTCTATTCTGATCAATACTCTAAAGTCAGCAAATTACTGTAAATTTATTCTTAGGCTTATAAATTTACTCTTAGGCAAGGTGAATTTTCTTACGCCCGAGAATAAATAGCAGATGTAATTTCCATTGAAGACAAAACTGCTTTGTTTGGAAGTTGTTTTCCATTTTTATGAATTATTTAATTTTGTTAATAGCTTTTGATATATTAAACAATAATACAGAATTCAAAAATTTAATATTTTAAGGGTATTTATTGTACCAACTAAAATATTTTGCATAAAATCTAATGTACACTTCAAAGATTATTGTAATATTTCAAGTAATATCGTATTATTTTTAAAAAATAATTTGATTATATTTTATTTATAAAATAATATTTAATTATTTAATTATAAAGTAATTTTTATAAAATAATTGATATAAAATATTTTGACTGATTCGAAACAATTTACAATTCAAATTATTCAATATTCCTTTATCTCTGTCGTATAATAATGTAATGCATAAAATGATAATGAAATAGTATTATAAGTCATAAAAGATTATCATTACTGCATTTTAAGCAAATGAGATTTGATACGCTTTTGTTAAACTTCTTTTTATCCTGCTGTTTTAACTTAATATGCTAATACATTGTCTGTATTTCTTTCAATACTCTGTGTTCTCTCCTTCTTCCTAGTATAGGGTTACTTGCTTTTGGTTGTTTAAGCTTGACTGGTAGATCTTTGAGAGCAGCAGAAAGTATTATTTAAAACTGTGACAGAAAGAGTGATTTTATTTGGAGCAGCCATTTGGGGAACTATATTCTCTGCTTAGTTATCCCTAAAGCTCAATTCTATACAGCGAAAATTTCTCCTCAACATCAGAGGAGCATTTCCCACTACTCCAACATCAGCACTCCAAGTAATAACGGGGATCCCGCCAATTAACCTTACAAAAGAAGCTGAAGCAAAATTTATTCGCCTTATACGTAGCCAAATTCCATGTCTTGATCCTCCTCTCCCATCACAGTTAGATATTGAAGTTGAAATGAAGATGGGTTCAATTCAACCAGAAATCTTTCATATGGAACCACAGATTTCAGTTGACGAAAAAACTAACATTCCAACCTTTAAAGAAGGCAAGATCAACATCTTCACCTATGGATCAAAAATAGGATATTAGGTAGGAAAGTAGTTTCCTTAGACAGAAATGGTTATGAATCAGTATGGATGCCAAGTTTAGAGGCTGAAAGCCAGTATATCAAGCAATCATTCTAACTTTAAAAGATGACGTTAAACAAGGAATGCAACATCAATCTCACGTCACTATTTGGTCTGACAGCCAAGTGTGTATTAAATTGGTTCTAATCCCAACCAGCTAAAGCCCTATAGTGCGATCCATTCAAAATGATCTTCTCTTGTTTCCTCTCTTCTCTTCTCCCTCAGTATATATATATATATATATATATATATATATATATATATATATATATATATATATATATATATATATATATATATATATAATTACAATGATAGAGCAACACGATGTTAATCTATATTTATTCTCACGACAAGCAAATAAGATCATAATGCATAGTAAAATTATAAAATTATAATTGGTAGAGTTTGAGGAGAAAAACTGAGCAAATGTACTCAATCAGTAAATCACATGCGCAGGATAATATGGAACAAATATATATCAATAATTTTGGACATACTAAAAAGTGTCTAAAGAAAGGAATATATGGAACCGTCTAGTCAGTTATCAGACTTCAAGTAGTAGTTTAGAGCAATGTTTCTCATTGGCCTGTCCGCAAGAAAAATTTACCGGTCCGCGAAATATCCAGCTTTTATAGGCCGACCGCCGATACAGTACCTACATTACTACAATAATAGTTAACTAATTTAAAAAATAGTGTAATATTTGATAAAAAATACAACAAACTGGCAACTATGTACCTAAACGCGTTTCATAAATTGCCATACCACCAGCGTTGCCAGTCTATTATAATAGATCTATTATTATTCAGCAGTCCTTTTACGTTGTTACGTTACTCACCTAATCTGTTACTATTTTGAGTTTTTATGAAATTTACAAAATTACCCTTTACCTAAATTAAAAAAAACAAACTGCCGGTACCTCGGCACTCTTTTTTACTATTCTATGAAATCTATTACATTTTGAATTGTCGACTTATTCCTTTTAATCAAATTGTTCTGGCAACACTGCTTAGAACACCAGTTAGGGTGCGCCTGTCTGCCTTGGTGCCTTGCGTATCCCTGATTACTTGAACGCTGACTATCGCAGTATCGCAGTGTTCAAGGCGTCTGTCGTCTTGATTATGTTTTGTTTTTGATTTTGTTTACTCTGCACACTTGGGCAATTCTTGAAAACTATTTATCAACGTAAGTTTTTAATAACTTCTGAATTTAATATTATGCTATAACTACTATTTCTGTAATTTTAGGTATATAAAATCAATAACCAGAATGAGTAAGAAGGAAACGAAACGCACATTACTAAATTTCGTGCAAAGAAAGGATTTTCAAAATCCAAGTACGTCGTCCGCCTCTTCGAATACAGATGAAAGTGAATATAGTCCACAATCTTCCAAAATAAGAAAAAGCTTTGTAAGGCACTACATCGCAGATTATTTGAAATATGGTTTTATCCTCTGGCCTCAATCAGAAGAAAATTGTCCAAAACCTGAATGTGTTGTTTGTAGAGATGTTCTCTCCAATGAAAGCATGAAACCTTCCAAGCTCATGCGGCCTTCACAAACGAAGCAACCACAACTGGAAAGCAACCACTGGACATTTTCAGGAGAAAAAGTTTGGAGATGAAAATTCAAAAGGATGCTTTAAAAAAAATTTCTCGGTTGATAAATCGCTTTTAAAAGCATCGTATCTAGTTGCTCAGCGTATTGCCAAATCTAAAAAACCATACTCTGTTGCTGAAGATCTTGTCAAACCGTGTTTGATAGACATGTGTTCTGAAGTGTTGGGCCAATCTGCTGCAGATAAAATGAAAGCTTTGCCTCTGTCCAATGATACTATTGGACGAAGAATGTGTGAGTTATCATACGACAAAGAAAGTCAACTACTCCAAGATATACGTAAATCGAAATGGTTTGCTGTCCAAATGGATGAGTCAATTGACGTCTCAAATAATGCCATATTATTATGTTATGTTCGTTACATTGACTATACAACCAATGATATTAGAGAAGAATTGATGTGCTGTATCGAACTACGATCCCAAACAACAAGTGCTGAAATATTTAATGGCAGTTAACAATTATATTAAAACTAACTCCATTGTGACTGGAAAAAATGCATTGGTTTGTGTACTTATGGCGCTGCTGCTATGACTGGAAGACATACAGGTGTTGCAAAGAGAATAACAGACGAAGCATCAGAAGGATTAGTAGTCACATACTGCATTATTCATCGCGAACATTTAGCAGCAAAGAAATTGTCCCCACAACTGAATGACATTCTCCTGTAATCGGTAAAAATTGTAAATTTTATCAGAAGTAACGCCCTTAATTAAAGATTGTTTACAACTTTATGTCAAGAAATGGGATCAGATCATGTACAACTATTGTTACACGCCGAAGTACGCTGGCTAACCAGAGGAAAAGTCCTTAAGCGGTTGTATGAATTAAGAAATGAGGTACAATTGCTTTTAAATCAAAAGGGATCATTCTTGAGCAGACATTTTCAGAACAAAGAATGGGTAGCCTTGCTTTCGTACCTATCAGACATATTTTCACTGGTAAATGAACTAAATTTAAGTCTTCAAGGTAAAACTAATACCGTTTTCAACTTCTACAATAAGATTGATGCTTTCAAAAAGAAATTGAAACTCTGGTATAAACGTGCGGAAGAAAACACTTTTGATATGTTTGCTTCTTTCTTTGATTACATTAATACTAATGACATGGATCAGAAGAGCGTTATCAGCGTTATTTTGGAGCATTTAAAAGAACTATTAATAGCTTTTGATCAGTATTATCCCCCAGAAGAAGATGTACCTTCAGGTAATCTGTGGATAATCAATCCATTTATTGATAATTATGATAACAATCTCACTACAGTCTAGGAAACAGAACTTTTTGAACTGTCTTCAGATCTAGGACTTAAATCACAGTTCAAATCAATAAATATATATCACTTCTGGATAAAGACTGCAACAGAATACCCCAATCTTCATGCAAAGGCGTTGAAGATTTTATTGCCTTTTTCCTCAACTTATTTGTGTGAAACTACATTTTCGGCTATGTCTGTTATTAAGACGAAACATAGAAATTGACTTGCTCTTGTACCTGCTTTCCGTATTGCTGTAACTGGTTTAAAGCCTAGGATTGACAGTTTAGTCAGCAACAAAGACCAGCAGCAATCTCATTAATTTTAGTTTTTATATATTCTTTATTTTGGAAAATTATTTTTTGTATATTTGGTATCTACTTACGTTGTTCACATTTCGACTCATTGTTGTTTTGGCTAATATATTAATTTAAAAAAATAAATATATCATTCATGTTGGAATTTTCTTGGAGTTTTAATTAAGTTTTGATGCTTTTATTCTCGATGCAATATTATATAAGTAAGTTGAATATACAAATGTAAATTATAACAAACAAAAAGCTTTAAAATTTATGTATGTCTTCATGATTTATCTTTGTGAAAAATTGAGCATTGGGTCAAATTATTAATATTACCGGTCCACGTGAACGTGCCGAAATATTTTACCGGTCCTTGGAGTAAATTCAGTTCAGAAACACTGGTTTAGAGTACAATAAAACAGTAAAAACTAGAAAATTAAATGTGTCAAATAAATTTAGACATGCAAAGAAGTTTGAAAATAAAGTTTCATCGTATTAAAATAGTAAAATAAATTTGATATCCTTACTATGGATGATAATAACTCAGGAAATAACCAAAACAAAAACAGCATCAAAAGAACTCGAAAAATCAATGAGGATCAACAACCACCTAACAAAACTAAGAAAACCCTCATCGAAGATTCCACTGCAGTTGCTAAAAATAAAAAACTCCAACACACGGATACTACCAAAGATATACAACAGGATATCCCTTCTACTAGTACACACTCCCAGGGAGAAAACAACGAAAATGAAAATCCCTCCATCATGGCTAAGCCATCGAGGAAAATACCGCCTATTTTTATCAGAGATAGAAAATTCTCTTGGAAGACTCTCGATAAACACTTTCAAGATGCCAAACTCACCGGCTATACTGGAAAATCCTCTACTTACGAACTGAAAATCAAATTCACAGACGCTGAATCTCACAGATCGGTCATCAAAATACTTGAAAAAATAGAGGCAGGCTACCACACCTACCTCCTACCAGAGGATAAACCACTCAAAGTGGTAATTCGTGACCTCCCACATGACACGGAAATAGCTGATATATCTGATAGCTTAATAGAAGAAGGATTCACCATCAGCACTATTGTCCAGATGACACGTCGCAGAAACGGAGAGACTCAAAAACTTCCGCTTTTTCTCATTACAATGCCAAAAACTAATAGAGCAAAGGAAATATATCACCTACAATACATAGGCAGAGTGAAAGTTCGCATAGAAGAATATAAAAACAGAGGAGGCCCTACGCAATGCCATAGGTGCAAAAACTTATATCATTCTCAAAGACTCTGCAAACATGAACCACGTTGCGTTAAATGCGGAGAAAATCATTTAACACACTTATGCACAAAAAGTAAAGACCTTCCTGCTAAATGTGCGAACTGTCAAGGGGACCACCCTGCGAACTTTAGAGGATGCAGGACCTTCATTGAAGCAACAAAAACTAAAAATAAAGATAACACCACTATACGCATCACTAAAGGAGTAGTAGTAGAGAATAAAACATATGCACAGGCTACCAGCCATAATACAATACAAGAGGCAAAGAGTTTACTTGACCAGCTACAACTCATTGTGAACTATATTCAAAAATCTGGAGTAATGCAAGCCGTTAACCAGCAACAACTTATTAGCCAAAACCCACAACCTAACAATGAGTAATAACCCCATCTCTTTAGAACTACTACAAATTGGAAACTGGAATGCCAATAGCCTAGCAAACAAATTTGAAGAATTTAAAAATTTTATTATTAATAAAGACTTGGACATTTGCGCAGTCACAGAGACTCACTCCAACGGCAGTCGAAACTACAACATAAGCAACTACAAAGTTTACGCAACAAATAGATTTCACTATAGGGGAGGTGGGGTAATTCTTTATGTCAAAAGAGCTATTCCATCAACTCTATATAGCAGCAAGAATGATGAAGGCTACGAGGAAGTCTCAGTGATTACCGAACTCAATGCTGGCATGAAAATTAAATCATCGGCAGTCTACAACCCGCCACACAGAAAACTTACACAAAAGGATATTGAACACTTATTTTCTGGAAACTTCAAAACCATCTCTTTAGGAGACTACAACTGTAAAAACAGACACTGGGGCTGCAGAGCAACCAATAATAATGGCAAACAACTGATCGATATCATTAACAAAAACCAACTTAAAGTCTTCTCCCCCATGGAACCTACCTATTACCCAACTTTCCAATCACAAATCCCAGACATCTTGGACATTATCTTAACCAACACAAATTTTCACATTGCTTCTGATGTGTGCAATGACTTGAGCTCAGATCATCTCCCGACTATATCTACAATCAACATCAGCAAAAGTAATACTCCCACCACCACCAAAAGAACGAATTGGAACCTTTACCATAATATATTGCTCACAAGAAACTGGACAGCCCCCGTCATTAACAATACCATAGATATAGACATCTCAATTCAATCTCTCAACTTGGAATTATCCACAGCCTTTAAAGATGCCACTGAGGAGATTAAATATATCCATAACTACCACAAAATTCCTCAAGAAACTAGAGAATTAATTAAAACTAGAAATCGTATTCCAAAAAAGTACAGGAAGACGCTCAATCCTATATATAAAACGGCAATAAACAATCTTAATCGACTAATTAAAGAAAAATGCCCTACTCATAGGAACCAGCAATGGGAAGAAACGCTCAAATCCATGAATACTGAAGATAATTCCGTTTGGAAATTGGCCAGAAACTTGAAACATAGGACTCAAACTTGTAAACCTCTGAAGGGTGAAATGGGTTTAAAATATACAGATCAAGAAAAAGCCGAGACCTTTGCGGAGAGTATAAAAGACCAATTCAAATTGAACATCACTGAAGCTGATCAAAATTTTGAAAATACTATTAATAATACTTACAAGGAAATAAACCGAACAAACATAGAGGACCCGGTACTCGAACCCACTACCCTCGAAATCAAAAGAAATCTCTTTAGACATGAGAACTCATATTGTTCACCTTAATAAAAGTGAAAAATCTTATCGCGGACATCAAAAGATGGTTAAGTTACCTTTTTCAACTATTTGTTACATCGTAAGAAAATATAAAAATACTGGACGTGTTGAAAATAATTTACTCGGACCACCTGGCCAGCGTTCAACTTCAAGAAATAAACGAAATATTGTTAACCCAGATAAGCCTACTGTCCTATATTTAGGACAGTAGAATATAGGACAGTAGGCTTATCTGGGTTAAAGCAGCTATTAGAAAACCACAAATTTCTGCTCAGAAAATTGCAGATGACCTTCTCGCATCTTCTAACATTAGAGTGTCTGCTCAAACAATAAGAAATGTGTTACATAGTGCTGGTTTAAAGGGTAGAACTCCGAGAAAAAAACCAATGATCTCTGAAGTTAATATAAAGAAGCGTCTAGAATTTTTGCTGGTTTAAAGGGTAGAATTCCGAGAAAAAAACCAATGATCTCTGAAGTTAATATAAAGAAGCGTCTAGAATTTGCTATGAAATGCAAAGGCAAACCGATGGACTTATGGAAAAAAGTTTATTTTTTCAGATAAGAGTAAGTTTGAAATTTTTCACCCCCTAGTATACGAAAATCTGGCGGAGAAATAAAACAGCACTTGATAGTAAAAATATACTTCAGACCCTGAAACGTGGTGGTAGAAATGTGATGGTTTGGGGTTGTGTAGTTCATGACGGGGTTGGAAAATTACACTTTATTGACACAAAATTTACTGCTTTAGGTTACATTCATTTGTTGCGGCATAACTTATTAGACAGTTCTAGAAAATTGGGTTTCAGAGACACTAACTTATTCCAACAAGATAACGATCCAAAACACACTTCGATAGTTATTGAAACATGGTTGCTTTGTAATGCGTCAAGACGCCTTGAAACTCCAACACAATCCCTGGATATAAATCCAATTGAAAATTTGTGGATGCTATTGGATGCTCAGTCCGAAAAATAATATATTTCAAGTCAGAATAAAATTTGAAAGAAGCACTCGTGAAAAAGCTTGGGAAGAAATACATCAAGAAACCACCAAAAAGTTAATAGAATCAATGCCAAGACGTCTTGAAGTAATTGGAAAAGCCAATGGAATGCATACAAAGTGTTAAATTTCTCTATAAAATAATTATAATTATGTTTAAAATTTGTCACTAAGTAAGTGTACAAATACTTTTTTTGTATAGTTTTTATAAAGTTTTATTCATTAATCAACTAAAGTTTACGTGATTGTTTTTTGTTGATATTTTATTATTATTTAACTTACTAAAATATATTTCTGCAATTTTAACTTAGTTACCTTATTTTATTTTGCTATAAAATTCCAAAATTGAAGTGTACATTTTGCAACTGTATCTTTCATTCCACAATCTTGAAACTGGAAACTTTAGAAATCTTGAGTAATAGTTTTGTCTCATTCATCATAAGTTATATGATATTGTATCAAATAAAGACTTTATAATTGAAAAGTTAAAATAAATATAAATTTATGTTTATAAAAAGAGTCATATTTGACTCTAGAAATTCAGAAAACTTCTGCAGTTAATTAGGGACTATGGCATTCAAAGCAAAATAAGCAGCCATAGGTTTTCTTTTCTTTTTTTCTATAGCATGTCGTATTGCCCTAGGTCAGTCAAGCGTTTGTATTTACTGGTTTTCTCTTTATTGAAGAAATGTCTATTTAAGTGGACAGTGGACTTTCAAAACTAACTTTTTCAATTTTTATTCATATTTCTTGAAAGTTGGCACAAATATTAAACTTATATGTTTAAGTTAAATTGTAAAATTTCAGGTTAAAATATAAATAAAAAAGGGATTTATGGCAATAAATGTAATTATAATATCCGATAAATGTTCAATACTGAAAGAACCCCCTGCGTCTTAAATATGGAAATATTCTTTCAATTTTCATAAATAATAATATTTATATATATATGAAACAATCTATCTATAAAATAACACTTTTCAAAGAAAATTTGTTAAATAGAAATTTTTAAATACATATAAAATTTTTCATAAAAATATCACATCAACATTAATTTTAGACCTTAAACTTTAATTTTATGTAAATTTACAACCAAGTTTTTAAGGAACATTTGAAGAAAACATCATAACGAACAACAGTAGCAAATGCCATGTACATGGGGAAAAAATTAATGAGAATGGAGCATTTTACGTTCACATATTTATCAAAAAATCTGAGAAAAAAAGCATTTAGTGAACTTTCAAAACTAATTTTTTCAATTTTTATCCAAATTTCTTGAAATTTGGAACAAATATTAAGATTATATGTTTCAGTTAAATTGTAAAATTTCAAGTTAAAATATAAATTAAAAAGTGATTTATGACAATAAATGTAATTATAATATCCGATAAATGTTCAATACTAAAAGAACCCCCTGCGTCTTAAACATAGAAATATTCTTTCAATTTTCATAAATAATAATATTTACATATATATGAAATAATCTATCTGTAAATATAGCACTTTACAAATTACATTTGTTAAATAAAATTTTTTAAATACATATTATAAAAATATCACATCAACATTAATTTTATTCCTTAAACTTTAATTTTATGTAAAGTTATAACAAATTTTTTAGGAACATTTGAAGAAAACATCATAACGAACAACTGTAGCAAATGCCATGTACATGGGGAAAAATTAATGCGCATGGAGCATTTTACGTTCACATATTTATCAAAAAATTTAAATCTGAGAAAAACAGTATTTTAAATCTGTACTTGCGACAATAATTTCATATTTAAATACCATTAAATTGTTTTTATTGAATTTTTCATAGAAGTAGGTTTCATTATTAAAAAAATCTAAAATGTTATTTAAAATAAATATAAGTAATCAAAATTTACATATTGCATTTTTAAAATTTTTCGAACATTAGAAAAAATTATATATTGCATAGAAAGCATAAACTCTGTAAGCATATACTATATTAATTTTAAAATTCTAAATAAATACAAAATTGTAAACATAATAAAAAGTAATATATTTTAAAAATTATTTTACATACAAAATTATTGGAAAAAATAACAGAAAAACATATATTCCTATTTATAATATGCGAAACATTTTTACTTTTTGATTTTACTATATACATATTTATTTTTTGTAGGTAGAATATTAATGTTCTAAAATTTTAAACACATACATCTTAAATTTTTTTAAATTAATATTTTTAGAATGCTCCAGCACTGAAGGCAATATCTTTTGGATTTTGTTTTAATTTTTTATATTTTTTTTACTTTTGCTGCAGTTTATAAAAATCTGATGACCTTCGATTTTTTTGTGGAAGTCTTGTTGCATCTTTTTTCTTTGCAAGTTTTAGAGTGTGATCAGACAACACTCCTGCACGTAATGTTGTTGTATTTAAATCTCCAAAATTAAACTCGCTGATGGCTAGAGTTACTACATACTCCAGTCTCTTTTTAGATACAAATATGTATTTTGAGCATTTTTTCCATATACAGCTGTGAAGACTTTCATTTGCCTTATCAGTTCTTGCGGTGTGTGTTTGTCGCTCAACGGTCATTTTTTGCACACGAGGGCTAATTAGACCGGGACCTACGGTTTAAAGTGGATTCCAAACCACTACAAACATCCATGCCCCAAGGAGGGATTAAACCCACGAACTGTTAAACCGAAGGCAAGAGCGCTAACCATTCGGCTGCCAGCTCGGCTATGAGTTCTTGCAGAAGCACAACGAAGAAGAATTTCATTAGAGCCTAATCTTTGGTACACTTGTATTATCTTCTTGACAACTTTTTCTGAAAGTTTAGTCTTCATCAGTGAATGACTTTGTGTTATTTCTTTTCATGAAACAGCTCTTTGATAAAAGCACCATGATAAACGTCCCGTGGGACATTTCTTATGTTGGGGCTTTTTATCTGTTGACATACAATGATAAAGAGTTGCCAGAATTGTTTTCATCCTTTGAATATTAGGAGCATTATCTTTATAGCTTTCCGATAAAAATTTTGGAGTTTTACAACAGTTTCTTCCTTTAAATTGCCTTGTTTTCGACCAAAAAGTGTGACGCCTTTCACTCTCCATTCTTTTACAACATTACGAAGTGCTGTTTCAAGTCTTTTCGCAACATGATTAATATATTCTTCCTTAACAAGTTGAATATCACTATATATTTTCTCTTCGTTTAAGTATATAAATGATTTAGAATCACCATTACATATTATTTTTGTGTACAACATATTATGTGAAAGTGAACGTTTCAAAATTCGTGATGCAGCAGCCATTTCCATGCTTCCAAATGATCCGCTGAAGTTTTTTTGGCAGTTTTCTCTGTGCTATTCTTTCCAAATGTGGAATTCAGCATTGTCTTCCCTAAGATCTCGAGAAGCAACTGTACACTTTGAACAGTACTTCGACATGATTTCAAAGCAACTACTAAACCTGTGAGGTAATCAATGGCAATTCCATTACCATATAAAGAAGTATGACCTCGTTTCTGCCAAGTTCCATCATAGGACACAGAAATATGTAACTGATCCTTAGGATTTAAATTTGAATTTGATTCCAAATATGCTTTCCTACCGGCATATATGGCTTACTTTTAACATTTCATCTCGAAACCCTTCATTTTTTAAAACTAAATTAGAGAAACATTTACAAAATATTTTTTATCAATGTTTACACAATCCAGTGTTTGAGAGAATGATTCCATTGCAACATGGCCTTTACCAAAGCTCAAATAAGCTGCCCCAACTTTGTTATTTACATCAAATTTTCGTGATTAGGTTCTCTAGGACTATAGAAAAAGTCAAGCCAAAAATTTCTTTGCAAGATTTGCAGGACATTTCTAGTTTCACTGAAAAAGCATTATTTTCCTGAGTGGATACATCTAAAGAGCAGACACCACAATTACTGCATGGCGAATTCTTTAGACTGGAGAAGCAGTTTTTATTCATAAAAATATACTCATTTCCCCATGCAGGAGGAATATCATTACGTAAATGGACAGATTCTGGAACATTTACATCTATAAAAGAAAATTTTTGGTCGACTGTTTCTTTTGGTTCAGCTTCCTCAGCAAATTTTGATTGTCTTTTACGAGCTGATTCAATTGCAGCAAGTTTTCCAATTCTATTCGTTTCGTTCGTTTGCCTTTAGGTTTCCTGTATCTTGAACTAATTGCATGCATTATGATGGAAATTACAATGTTCGATTCAAGAGATTATTATTTGAGAAAGTAGTACTGAAAAGAACTGCTGAACAGCAAATAGAAATATGTTTCAAAATCAAAACAAAATCAAGCGGTGAAATCAAAATAATGACAGCTGTGTGAAATCAATAAGATTAGTGTTTCCAGACAAAATCATACAAATAATAAAAACTAAATAGTTTTGACGTGACTAAAATATAGCTCATTTTAAAACAACAATTCAGTAATTAATAATTTGAAGAATAAATATTTGCATGCTGTAAGCCGACAAGAAATGGGCGTGGCCGTTTCTTAACAAAATAAATACCTTTATTTTTCAAGTTTTAATAGTGTAAATCAAACAAATGTTAGCCAAAATGTGATATTTAAAACTTATTACATTCTAGAAATATATATACTTCATTGGAAATTAGTTATTATTCAAATACACTGTCCTCGTATTACTAGTTTACATTTTCAAGTAAACATTAAAAAGGGGCGTGGCACATACTTTATTAGAACATTAATAACTTTACTTAAAATTGGCTGAAATGAAACATTATTTTTTTATAATATGTAGAATAATTCCTTTTTTTTTTTTTTATTAATTAAAAAAGGAACTCTATATTATTGTCGATTTTCCACATTTTGCTGTTCTACTGTGGTCTTAAATATAATTTAATAATATCTACCAGTTTATAAAACAAAAACATTAAAATTAATTATAATTACATGTATACACACATATATTCCTGAATTTCTTGAACTAATTCTAAAAGTATCTGCGCGCCATATTAAGGGGTGTGTAGATATTTATATTATAATAAGCTGAAAGTATTACGAGTTAGTGAGACTCTATGTAAAGTATCCTAATATGGAGAAATTTAGTTTTAGCATCTATTATTCCCAGAACAATAGAAATCATTGTAACGATTATACAGCATATTTCCAAATTAGAATTTTCTAAATGTCCGATTAAAATTGATTACAAATGCGTTTGCGTCAAAAAAAGAAATTTTAGATGAATAAGATATCTCAACATAATTTAAATGCATTGCTCAACAAGCAGGTAATGTAGAACACCAAAATCTTACTATAAAAATGAATTGAAAAGTCGCAGATAGATCAATTTAAAATAAAAAATAATTTTTTCCTCCAAAAATACAATAAAATTAACAAATATTATTCCTTGAAAAACATGAAACTTAAAAACATGGCAGAGGCGTTAACAAGACAAGTCAAAACCATCGTTCCAATTCGAATTCTTCTGTGATGTCGCTTGAAGATAGACACGCCTTTTTTCTTGCAGAAAATATCTTAATATCATAAAAATCAGTACTGGAGGTAGGAGCTCAGCTCCAGGTACTCGAAAACGCGTATATCAGCTTTTCAGCTGGAAAAGGAATGGTAAAATCAGTTATTTTCGGATGATTATTCATAACGTTTCAAGAAAGTTTGTCCAAGAAATCTCTTCCCTATAAGCTTTCTTTGAAGTTCTAGGTGGAACAAAAATAGACTTTAATGTTGTGACAAAAGTCATATTTTGAAGGAATGAGATTGAGAGAGTATGAATTTTAGTGATTATGAGTATCTGATATCGCACAAATGAAAAGACTGTTTTTTCATGGTTAATAGATGTGTAGATTATATAATAATTTTTTACTCATAAGACAGACCACAGTGTCTTTTTTAAATTATTTATTACAGACACAATCAAATGTAAGAAAGGATATGGGGATTAATTCCCGCTCAAAAGGAACATAACCGATCGCTTTAATTTACAAACATCATCTTTTTTCTAAACGATATCACGTGGCATGCGTGCATGCGCGAACATGCTTAACCTTCTTATTTTCGAAGGTCACGGAACATGCCGTCCACCACTGCGATGTGAAACATTCACACACACATTATTTTCACACAAGTTAAATAACAGATCTATATAAATTTTACAAAACACAAATTGCAATATTATTGGATATTGTAAACTAATAAAATAACATTATACAAATATTTAAAATGCACAGTGTACTTAATGTAAACAATTAATTACATTATTTAGTTTATTAATTAACATTAAATTATTAGAGTAGTATGTTTCAGATTTAATTGAACAATACGAAAGTTTCTTTTAAATATTTTTAATTTAAAAAATTAATCATTTTTCTCCTGAAATTAATAATGAATTTTAAAATACTTCTGGCTTACTTTGATTTTTGAGTTTAATTTCGAGTTTGTAAAAAATGATTCAATTTAATAAAAATTTCGAGGAATTTTGTAAGAAAAATAATTTTTATTGAAAGTTGAAGTTAAATAAAATATCCCAGGGAATTTCTAAACCTACAATATTGCTAGAAAATGCATCTTTAGAAATTCCCTTTCTCACAAATGCTTTCACCGTTGTTACTGTGAAATCTATTCATACCTATTCTTCCCTTTTACATAGAATGCAGACCAAAATGACTCATTTATTAGTTTGTAAGCAACGCAGCTGGACAAGCTGAAATATAGTATGCGTTTCTGACAAATGCGAAACTCAACATATATATATATATATATATATATATATATATATATATATATATATATATATATATATATATATATATATATATATATATATATATATATAGCAAACAACGTTAAAGTCTTTAAACTTGTGGAGAGAAGCTATGAAATAAGTATAACTTATATTTAAAGTTTCGGAAGTATGACAACGTCTGAAAAGTTCCGGAATTTCCAAAATATAGTAATGTTAAATCGTTCCACGATATCGTAAAGACTTAAGGAGTTACCAATATTAGAATGATTTAAACAGTTACGGGATTAGTGGAACTCTGTGTATAAGCTAAAAATATAAATATTTTCTTAATAACTTAATTTCTCGAACGCAAAAAATACTTTATTTATTAAACTGTTTTCAAATAACTGCTCCATTTAATATGACCACCACTACGTCTTCAGTATGTCATTCGTCATACTCTCTCTTTCTCTCTCTCTCACTCTCTCTCTCTCTCTCTCTCTCTCTCTCTCTCTCTCTCTCTCTCTCTATACCCTCAGTCTCCAACATTCATTGTTGGAGATTGAAGGTATATTTAAATTCTGAGTCGGAAATTTCTCTGGTACCTTTACTACCGCATTACTGCATAAGATTATGGATGCAGAATGATGCATCCTGATTTTTTTTGTGCTTTCCTTGAAGGTACTTCGTGGTAGATGATTTAACGCGTATGGTTTTACAAAATTCTGTTAGATTTATCTACATTATTTCATTATGAATTAAAAGAGTTTTATACAGATTGCGATCAATGTAGTTGAAAGCTGCAGAAAGTTCCTAAAACTCTACAGGTTTTGAGAAATTTACAAATTTTGCCATTTCCATAGTTAAAGAAACTTCTAATTCAATTGTTCTAATACACACACTGGTCAATGAATTGGAAACCATTGAGATTTTATGTAAAGGCTTGTTTTCGAAAAAGTACACAAATTTTTTATGACGCAGATAATACGTCATAAGTAAGGTAAAAGAATGCGTTTCACTACGAATGAAATAAAATAAAAAAGTGACCGAACTATCGCAATTTGAAAAAGGTTTATTCTTAGTGCCCGTTTAGCAGAGGAGTCGACGTTGAAGACAGAAGATCTGACTACTGCGAATGACATATATTGTCAGCAAATTCTTTTCCCAACAGATTTTGGCTGAAACAATGACAGTGAATTAGAGAAGATAGGTAACACATTTATTTGCGAAAGAAGAAACACTTTTTTCAACCAAAAATGCATATGCATTGGTTTCGGGAACGAAAACCTTGCACATTTGAGGATTTGTAACGGGTAATGTGGATGGATTAATCATGCTACATCTTATTTGGCATTCATGAAAGACATCAAATTAGTTGAGAACCTCACGAAGTCATAAATCCATCTAGTCTAAATCATGCTGTGCGTGGATCTAGTAAGAATGTCATGATTTTGGTGTATGGGGTTCCTCATGGGTAAGCAAACAGCTATGCAATGCTACAACCTTACTCTGATCTTTGCAAATCTTCGACATACAATAATACATGTATATATTATTCTTCAAAATTGGTTGGCTTTACAGCCATATGGTTTTCACAACCATGCAATGCTACAACCTTACTCTGATGATTACGAATACTTCTTCGATAAGATAATGCAGCTAAACATTATTACAGAACTCTTCAAAATTGGTTCACTTTACAGCTATAGGGTTTTCAACACCTTTTTTTTGTCACTATAGACTCCGGATGTTTATCCTAATGAAAAATGTGAGGAATATGGTGTAAAGATACACACAACAGCATTCTCTCCTTCCATCTAATTTTCATTAAACTGCATACCATGGCCAATGAGTGATATTTTCTGGACTTGAATTCACTCTAGAAGCATGTAGACTCAATGAGCAAAAAAATATAAATTGCTATCTTTACAAAAGGTGTTCTCTAAAATATTATTCTCAGATTTCTATTTCATTGGCCTTTGTTTATAAATTTTATTTACTGTCTTTTCCTTTGCCTGGATATTTAGAATCATTATGGTATGGATTGTCGTTAACTGTTAATTATTCCTCATTTTTAAGGGAACTTTTTATATGAGCGTTCAGCATTGTTTCCATTCTGAACGTGGCGAAAAACATTTTAAGGTTAGTGGAAAATAATTTTTGTGGTATTTTTCTTCATGAGGGAAAGCGTGAATCCAATAAATTTATCACCAATGATTGTTTTTAAATAACTTTTTATTAGTTAATAGCTTGAAGCTTCATAAGGGAATCTAGAATGGAAAAAATATTAAATACAAATAAAAGTTCAAAATGAAAAATGTAAGATTCCTGAATGACATATATTTACATAGATATGTACATTCAGAATAATGTGTTATCACCCAAAGAGTGTGACATTCTTACACCATATTGTTACCGGTGATGAAACATATGTGCATCACGTGACACCCGAGTCGAAGCAAGCCTCAATGTCGTGGAAACATCCCTCACACCCCCATATAAAAATGCAAAGTAATGCTTTATGCAAAGAAGTTATGGCCATAGTTTTTTGAGGCTATCAAGGCGTGCTACTGGTTGATTTCCCCACTCATGGAACAATAGTAAATGTTGCCAATCATTGTGCTACACTAGATCGATTGTGAGAGGCAATTCTCTGTAGACGACCAAGATTGCTCACGATATATATATATATACATACCTCTTTGTTGCAAGACAATGCTAGACCGCATACAGCCACGGCTACGCGCAATTGAATACACCGTTTCTGGTGGGTAGTATTGGACCAACCTCTTTACCATTCTCGTACTAAGTGACTACCATTTCTTTGGACCTTTAAAGAAACATTTGTGAGATCATCATTTCAGAACCGATGTTGTAGTTCAGCATACCGTATTGACATGGTTGCACAACCTTAACACTGATTTCTTCGATGAGAATTTCGATGGTTGAGTGTACCGATGGAACAAATGCTTAAATAGTCATGATGACTATATAGAAAAGTAACATGTGCATGTGGCTTCCTATATTGCATGTATGTGTGTTTGTGTGTGTGTGTATGTATGTATATATATATATATATATATATATATATATATATATATGTATATATATATATATATATATATATATATATATATATATGTTAGGTTGGGGAAAAAGAAATCCATTATTTTTTCGGCAGATGGCTGTACTGATAGATTTCTCGTAAAGTATCGATCAAACAATTTCAGATTTATGCTCGTTGGAAAAGTGACATTTCGCAGTAAAAAAATTCTTTTGCTGTTTTTTGTTTGGTGCATTCAGTTGTGAGTTACAGGGTGTTAAAAATGGAAGTGAACAAAGAGAAAATTCGGTATATTTTACAGTTTTTCTTTGACAAAGGCGAAAATGCAAGCCAGGCGCCTAAAATTGTGAATGGTGTTTATTGTTCCGATACTGTAACAGCCAATTATGTGCAATTTTGGTTTCGTAGATTCCGTTCAGGAATTTTTGATGTTAAAGATGCACCTCGCACAGGTAGGCCGGTCGTCGAAAATGTCGATAAAATCGGAGAAATGATCGAAGTTGACCGGCATGTTAGCAGTCGTAACATCGCCCAGGAGCTAAAAATCGACCATAAAACTGTTTTAAACCATTTACACAAAGCTGGATTCAAAAAGAAGCTCGATGTTTGGGTGCCTCACCAATTAACAGAAAAAAACATGATGGATCGAATTTCCATCTGTGAAGCCTTGGCCAAACGGAATGAGATAGACCCATTTCTTAAATGGATGGTGACTGGAGATGAGAAATGGATCACATACGATAACCCTGTGCGAAAAGCAAAATTTCTTTAATGATAAAAAATTGGCATCTAGGGAGGATTGTGAAAATCGACTACTAGAGTTTTTTGCAAATAGAGACCAGGACTTCTATGAGAGAGGCATTATGAAGTTACCTTTAAAATGGCAACAAATCATACAACAAAACGGTGCATATTTGACCCAAATCGGACAATTTGAAGCATGTTAAATAAAGTCCTGAAGTTCATATAAAAATAATGGATTTCTTTTTCCCCAACCCAATATATATATATATATATATATATATATATATATATATATATATATATATATATATATATATATATATATATATATATATGTATATATATAATACAGAGAGAGAGACGTAACAAAAATATAATTTTTACTTTCGAAGCTAAAATAAACTAGAAAATTCAGGACAAAGAAATATTTAAATTAAAAGAATGAACGAAAAATCAATACTTTCTTCTATAATTTCTCTCTGGCGAAAGCGTACGTTACAAATCAAATTTTATTCTATCACAGAATAAATTAATTTTTGTCTTCTTTCTATAGTGAAAACTCTTACTCTGCAAACACCGAATTTGGATAATGCAAAGCTTGATTACCTTCCTTAAAATTCTTACATCCTCGACTGGGTTGAAATGATATTCTCACATTATTGATTCTGTAATTATCCGAGGAATTCTCACAAGAATCGCACTTTGGGCTTGCAAATGAGCAAAAATGGATGGAGTAAATGTGTCCACCCTTCATTTGCATACCAGAATCGTTTTATTGGAATTTAAGGTAAAGTGTTTCGTACATATAGGATTTTTCTCTATGGGCACATGTCTTTGTGAAGAGAGTGGAAAAATTGAATCTGGAATTAAACATTTACAGTAAAAAAGATTCATTTTGAAAGTATAAATGCTAAAAGAGTTGTTTCAGATTTACTCACTTGACTGTGAACAAACGATGAATATGCAATGTGATTTTCTTTAATGAAGCTCTGATTCGAAGCATTGGTATCCATTATAATGTATATGATGTTTTCTATTACTGAGATATTTTTTAGAATTATATCAATATAAAAAATATTATTATTTTATTATTTAGAAATATTTCAAGATTATTGGTTATAAGTATACAGTATATTTAAATGTCTCTTTACTCAGTAATTAATAAATACAGCACTTGAATGAAAGGGAGATTATTTTGTATCAATTTATATTATTTTCTGATTTTTTTCCCTGTCTATTACTGAGATTATTATAAACTGTTTTAAGTTTAATTCCAAAAATTTGAAAACATATTTTAAATAATTAAGAGTTTGTAAAACTAAATTTGCTGCATTTATTTTAAAATAATTTGTTTCCTTAAACTAACAGTGATTTGCAGATTTCATCAAAACTTACTTAATAATTCCCTCATATTTTGTTTTACATTTAAAAAAAATTGTTAACACTGTTAAACTTAAAACTGTAAAAATATTCATAAAATATAAGCATCAAGCAAATTATAAATTGCTGTACACCTGAACTCGTATTCTGACGCTTCGCTTTCTCAGTGGAGTAGAAACGATACTTTCACAGTATTGATTCAGTAATCAGTTCAGACACGCAAAAAAAATTTCCAGAAACATACGTAAAATTTGCAAGTAAGAATCAGCGGGTGCGGTAGTTAATTTATTCATTCAATAAACAATCTGTTATTTGTGTGACTCTTTGAACATCGAGAAGTATCTAATATGAAAACTATGATTTAAGGTAACATTATCAAATTGATACATTAAGAATGTGAAAATGATTAGCTTTAAGAGCTTTGTTTTATATTGCATTATACCATACAACTACCATAAATTAAATAATGCTTTAAAGTCATAATCTATACAGTAATGTTAAACCCGTTGTTATAATAGTATTATGATTTCATTTATTAAAAACTTTTATTTTAAAGGTCACATTAATGTGATGTCTAAAATTTGTATTCATTCTACACGAAAATTTGAGAACTTCCAATGATAAATGTATAATATATTTAAAAACATTAAATATAGAGTAATTTATAAATATTGATAAAATTAAGAATAGTTTTGGAATAATAATAAACAATTAATTGATATTTTTCTTGATTTTTATAATAAGAAAACAAGAACTATTGTGAATTTTATGTATTTAATAAAAAATATATAATTTTTTTAGAAAAACTTTTAGTTTTAAAAGTATTACACAGATTTTCTAATTATATATAGTTACATTTAGTTAAAAAAATAAATATTTTCTTTAATTAATAGCAATTATAAATTTCTTAATCACTTTCTAAAATTTCCACAATTATTGTTACGAATGATATATTATTTGTTATTTTACAGAAGAATATTGACTAATATTGTACAGACTGAAAAAAAATAATAAGAAGAATCTTAAAAACTAGGTCATCCCAAAATTCTTATCATTGCAATTGTTTCGTTTTATGTTAATATATCACATGTTCGCATTTTTCAAAAAATTTCACTGTTTGTAACCAATTGTAAAAAACTAAGGTTTTATCTATAATACTTATATTCCAAACACAAACGTCTTTACTAATTAATAAATTGTAATTTATTTATTAATACTGTAAACTTCTTGTTGGAAACTACACTGCTGGCCAACAAATTGCAACACCAAGCAAGAAAAGAGATATAACTACCAAATTTTTTTGTAGATAACATGTTGACCAAGTATCAAATGACTAAATTTATAGACTTCTATGAAGTACGGTTCATGTCAAAATCAGCAGCCAGAGTAGCCGTCATTGCTGGAGATCACCACTGCCACACGCATCGGCATTGATTCAAAGAGACTTTGGATGTGCCCTTGGGGTACAGCAGACCAAGCAGCTTCCACTCGTTGTCGAAATTGATCTGGGGCGGCAGCTGGTGATGTAATCTGGGTCAATCATTGAGTAACCATAGACCATGTGTTTTCTACCGGCGAAAATTCCGGAGAGCGACCCAGCCAGGGAAGCAATTCAATCTGAAGATTGACGAAGAACCCTTGGACAATGAGTGGCACGAGTGGACGAGCATTATTCTTTTGAAATATGGCTATGGGCAAGCCCTGAAGGTACGGAAGGACAACATGCTTCAATACCTTGGAGATGTAACTCTGGCTGTTTAAATTACCGGCAATGCGTATTACATGAGTGCAAGAGTGATATCCAATACCGCCCCATACCATAATACCCGTTGCTGGAACAGCGTGGCGGGGAATAACGCAGTTGTTCAGCATCCTCTCTCCACCATGCCTCCAGACTCGAAAGTAGCCATCGTTGTTGTTGCAAACAGAAGCGTGAGTCGTCAATAAAGACAATTTCATTTCATTCTGCCATCCACATCTTTCTTTCATCGCTCCATTGGCGGTGGAGATATCTGTGGTTCTGCGTCAAGGGTAGACGAGGCAATGGACGTTTTGTGGACAAACCACTCTGCTGTAAGCGACGTCGAATGATATGCATAGACACTAGATGATGTGTTACTTACTCAATGTACTGTGCTACGGCTAGTGATGTGGCTGAGCGATCTGTCACTGCCATGAGCACAATTTGCCTGTCATCACGTAGTGATGCACTGAAGTGGATGCGAACGAACACGTCGGTCCATCATACCTTCCTGTATCCAACGATCACATACCTA
Source organism: Latrodectus hesperus (assembly GCA_037975125.1). Classification (NCBI taxonomy): domain Eukaryota; kingdom Metazoa; phylum Arthropoda; class Arachnida; order Araneae; family Theridiidae; genus Latrodectus; species Latrodectus hesperus. The sequence continues at coordinate 54,066 of JAJQOW010000161.1, forward strand.
CATTACAGTTGTTTGGTTTCATTCAACACGTCTACCGATTTCCCTGAAAGATAATCCAATATCTCGGTAGGCCTCATTCCTTCCTCTATCGAACTTGCATATTTGATCAAAAAATGATCGCTGTTTTCAACGAGGCATGATTGCTAATTTTTTTGGAAAAAACCCTAGAAAAAGCACAACTGCCGAACTCGAAATCGTTGAAATCTCTAAGCGTTAAATAGCGCTTTGAAGTGGCGCCACAGGCGCGAGTGATATGCGTTTGCGCCGAAATTCTAATTATTTGCGTATCTCACCTCCGCTAATGCATGATGTAAATTCCATGCTATTTTTATACTTCCTTCAGTGTGTTGTTTTCATGGTGGTCAGCAGTGTAATCACGCGCACACCTGATATTCAATACCATTAATTTCAAAGAAATCCAGTATTGTTTAATCTAGTACTAGGAATCTGTTCAAAATCTACAGTTTTAAAGATAATAAATAATGAAATGTTTTCTTTCTTTATTAAATACACATCAAATAGCGTTAATATATGTGTATTATTTTCTTTATGGAAAGGTTCATTAAAATATCAAATTTTTGGTTTCAAAATTAATGAATAAAGTGCACATAAAAACTACTGGAATAAGAATTTCAGTTCAAGATTGATTTCAATGTTGCAGTTTTTAAAATAAAAACTCATTAATACTTTTTCAGTTTAAGTGAAATATTTTAATTAAGTGAATTCATCTCATGCAACATACAGAAGATATTTATGGTATTGATTTTTAATATACATTATTTTATTTGTAATATTCTCAGAATAAAATCAAAACGTTTCTGAAAATTTATTATCGGAAAACGAATATATTTTTATCTTTCTTTTTACCTGAGAACTGCCAAATAAATGAACTGAAATCATGATTTTCTTATACGTCAAATGTTCTTTTTCTCTGCTGAATAATCTTACTATCAGAAAGAATTCTTATTAACCTTATATTTAAAAAGAAAAAATCATTTTATCTTTGGCTGTAAAGACAGATTTTAGGAATTTTTATGACTTCTCTCACCTAAAAGAAATATAAAACTACATAAAACCGGAAAAAAATACCTCATCGACAGTTATTAGGTACCGTCACTTTATCTCTGCTCCCGGACTAAATGTCTTTACTCAACCATTTATAGTAACATACTTAGTAAGTTTATACAGCAGAATCAGGGGTGGAAAGAATTCTTTATAGAAAAAGGAAAGTAAGTTGAAAGATTATTTTGAAACCAATATTAGAGCATTTCTTGGAATACTGAGTAAGGTTACTTTTATGGAACAGTCATTTACAGTGCAACTTGAAGTAAAGTTACACCGTATTCTGTACCACAAATGAAATGCAAACTTTTGGATTTTATTCTGTTTTTGTCAAACACCTACGGATTTTAAATTCTAGTAGATTCTCTCAGAAATTTCTCTTTATCTCGATTTTTATTTGCTTTGATACATTAATTTTAATTATATATTTAGGATACAATTCCATCTGAATGTTAAATAGATGTGAAGTTGGCATTGTATTTAAAATATTATTCATTTACATACCTGTGTGCTAAAATCAGTCTTATTAGTCTTAAATTTTATTCTAATAATTAATAGAAACGAATGATTTTAAAAAAATCTTCATGCACAAGATGGCATCTTTATGACATTTCAATAAGGTAGGATCAATTTAAATGATAACATTTCTTAATTTTACTTGTTTACACATAGGACGTGAGTAAAATTAAGAAAAAGTTGACTTCTTAATAAAATCGTTTATCAATTTCATTATATTCTAATTGTTAAGTAAAGATTTTATATAATAAAGTTTAATAGCTTAAATATAAATAGTATTAAGTGTTGTTGTGGTCTTGTGCCAGCTAGGCTGGCAACATGGGTTGCGCTGCTCCACTTTTCCAAATGAGCCATATATTGGTGTCGAGTCCGACTTCCTCAGTACACACATACCATAAGTACCCGTTTATAGGGTAGGCAACCATTCAAAACCAATTCATACAAATATAAAGGATATTTGCGAACTAGGATTCAAACCCAGGACCTCCCTATCCACAGTTAGGCACTCTGACCTCTAGACATGAATAGTATTATGTAAGTGCTCATTTTATGAATAAAAACATTAAACAGTTTATTATGTATATTACATGTGCTAAGACGTTTTCCATTTACATATTTCGATATTCACAGTAAGTTTGGTTAAAAATTGGCAGCCAATTCCTTTTCATCGTTTAATTTAGCAGAGCGAATTCCCTAAATTTCAATTTCTTTGTTATCTATGTATACAATACTTTGCTTTTACTCAGAATTCCTTCCTTATTTGATCTTTATTAAAAAAAAAAAAAAAAAAAAAAGCTTAACAAAATCATTCTTCCATTCTCTTTGGTGTAGATACTTGAATAATAAATTATTCATACATTAGTTTATTTATAAAATAATGGTGATTTCTACTTTTCATTATAACATTTTCACTATCCAAATGATGTATTGGAATATTAATAAAATATTAATTAACTTTCTCGCATAAGCTCTGACAAAAAATTCAGTATTTGAAGGCTGTATAATTTTAAAGCACTCTATATAAAATGTATTGTCACTAAGTGTTTTTGCGGAAGAAGGAAGAGATTAGGAGTCCCTCAGAGCGAGATTTAATTGAACTAAAAAAACATTAATTCAACTTCCAAAAAGTTCTTAAATTTTATTTATGCTCAAAAAGACTGGTTTTATATGAGTAAGAGTAATGAGTTTTTACTTTTTTTTATCCTGAGTTAAAACTAGAAAATGACTAAATAAAAATTATTTTCTTAATTAATGTTAATTAAATTATCTTACTGACATTTTTCTGGAAAACAGGGAAAATATTCTCCATTTATCTTCATTTATCATAATTTTGACACCCTAATGCTTTAAATTAATCTCAGTAAAATATTTCTTTTTCAAGAAAAGCATTTTAAAATTATCTTTTTTTTTCAATATGTATGCTTGAAAAATTTTGAAAAACTAATTTAAAATTTTTTTACAGGACTGCTTAATTTCTGGTTGATAATTTACATTCAAGTTTTGGCTCATCAAAATTTATTTTAGCATTTCTAATAAATAAACGGAAAAATTATTTCGGACTTGAATCAGTAATTTAAATTTTGTACATCCTAATAACACAACACTCCAGAAATATTTGTCTTAATTTGTAAGAAAACAATTTTCTGAAGAAATGACGTGATTGAGTTGAATTTTTTAGCAAATGTAAATTAGTATGTTACGAAAGTAGTTATAACTTCAGCAACATAAGTGTGAGGTGAGCAAACTGATGCTTGGATGACTCTGAGTAAAGAGTCTATAGTTATCTTCTGGTGGCATTAGGTAAGATGCAAATATGTATATATATATAATTATAATGTATTGATGACTGATCAGTATAAACGAAAATAGAAAAGTGATAAATATATATATAAAGTAATATACATAAAAGTGCACTTAGTACCAACATTAATGTCGGTACTATGTGCTTTATCAATTTGTCAAAGTTTATTGCACCATGAGCAGCGTGAAAAAATTCCTTTTTACAGGATCTCCTAGATACAAAACCACTGACATCTGCAGATGTATAAGTCTCATGAAGTTAAAGACTGGAATTTTTTTGACAACTAGTGCTTTTCTAAGAGGAATTCTGCTTTAACTTATTTTTTTAACTTTTTTAGAAAACGTATAACGGAATAATGGTTTCAGAAATGATAGCACATTTTATTGATCTCAGCACATACGAACTGTTAATATTCTTAGTAATTTTAACTGAAAAGTGTATTTCATGAAGTCTGATACCTGAATTCTTTCCTTTAAGAAATCCCAGGAATTGTTTTTAAACAGAAAATGTCCATTCGCATGTTACCAGGAATGTTCAAGATATCTTTTTAAAAGAACACAAACACAATTTTTCTTGAGTTGCTTATCAAAGTGATAAATTTGCTGAGCTGGCAGCCGAATAGTTAGTGCTCTGGCTACAGTTCTGATACAACAGTTCGTGGATTCTAATGCCACCTTGGGTATGGATATTGTTTATGACTCAGAATCCACTTAAAATTGTAGGTCCTATAGTCAAGTTAGCCTTCGTGAGCAAAAAATGACCGTTGAGCGACAAGCAAACCATACCGCCTGATATGTTAGCAATGCGTGGTGTGATTCCGTTGTTCAGCATTTTGCTCATCCCACTGTTTTTACAGATGACATAAGACAACGTCGATTACTCATTTTTAAGCAGACATTCAAAATCTGTTTCATTCTATGCCATGTCGTATAGCAGCACTTATTACATATATTGTGGCTACATCATTTTCAATCACTTCGTGTTATTTTGAATATTTAATCAGTAATTGGCACCAATACAAGCTGCTTGTTCATTAAATTTCATTTAGTTTTGATAATTACTTCATAACGTTGCAATGTTTGCAAACATGATTATAGATCAGTAATTTGCGAAATGATCATTTATCAGTATCGACAAAAATTATAATTTGATAAGCTTTTGCTTAATAGATGAATTTTAATCACTTTGTAGTCAAAATTTATGAACTAATTTGAAGCAAAAATTATAAAATTAAAATCAAAAGAGAAATTTGAAGGTTACATTGCAATTTGTCTCATTGATTCAGATTTCAGATCTAAATAATTTCTCTGAATTTATTTGTCTATTTTTAAATTGCCTAAGATTATTGTAAAATTTCTCCACATATAAATTATTAAAGATAATTTCTTTTTCCTCCTCGCCCCGTAAATATTTCCTGGGATTTCCTTGTTTACTTGTAATTTTTCTTCTTTATTCACAATCATTCTAATTTAAATCTATATTGTTAATTTATCTATAAAATTGAAATATTGTTAATATATTTATCTATAAATCTAATCTATAAAATTGAGGACACAATTTTTAAAGTATGGCATATTTCGTCAAGATTCATATCATTAACTATAATGAAAGTTTTAAAGTATATCAAATTTTTCTAAATAAAATCTTAACAGCGAAATTTTGCAAAATATTTTTTTTCAGAAATCTATAATTAAAAAATATTTACTTTATCGTGGTAGTATCTTAACAACACAGTTTACTAAATTTTTAAAAAAATTGCTTTCAGAGTTATGACGTATTTTTCAAAAATTATTCATATATTTTTTTTAAATAGAGAAAATTATATACTATCAATACGAGTATAGTTCAAATGTATTTTAAAATTTACTGATAAAATGTTTTTATAAAGTTTTCTAATTATTTTAAATATACCTTAATTTAAACAAAAATTACATTTTGATTCAATAATTTAAGTAAAAGTGTTTGTTAAAATTTGTAACGAAACCATTTTGTTTCCTATTTAATACTAAAATCAGAACTGTTATTTTGAACAATGTATATTTTTTATAAATTATCTAATATTTAAAACACCAGCTTTGATATTACATATAAGTTGGAAAAAATAATTCAAAATTAAGAGACATTATATCTGAAACTGATTAGAATAATTTATCATAGGCTTAACTACGTCCTGTGGTCGGTCATTGAGCAGTTACCACGGGTGACATGGTCTGCAGAAAATTTCTTCCCCCTTCAGATCAATGTCAAAATTGAAAGAGTGGATCTTCTGATGGTGTCAACTATCGGAGGATTTGAAGAGCAAAGTCGTACTTTCACCTTCGTGGTGTTCTGATTAAACGAAAGACTATTGACTTAAATTGACGAAATTAAACGAAAGACTATTGACTTAAATTGGCAGTGCCAAGGCATAGTGAGCTTGGCTTGTCCAAGCGTCATAAGTAACAACAACAACAACAAAACAACGAGTTTGATGAGTTTTGAACACTATATAAAAAAATTCAACATGCATTTTGAAATGACAGGGTTAAAGAATTTGGCAAACATTTTTACAAGAAAGTAAAAAGAGAAATAAAACCTACATTGAGAATTTGAAGAATACAATCGCAAGAAAATTGCAATAGTTTTGAAAATACCTTGTTGTTTTTGTAGGAGACAAATACTTTGCATGCACAGAGATTTATTTTGATTTTTCTTTATGACTGTGTGTGTGTGGGAACTGGATTATAAATAAATACTACAGTTTCTTTGCTTCAGATTATTTTCTTTAACAGATATTCAAAGCTCTTAATCTTCTGTCTCACTGTGCTTTATTTTATGCTTGCGAATAGAAGCTTAACTTACTTCTTTGAATGATCTTTTTCCCTTGAATTTCTTTGCAATGCTCAAGAGATTCAAATACATGCATTTTAAATTATTCTATTATTCGAGAGCAATGACATAAAATAACTTACATTCTATTCTGATCAATACTCTAAAGTCAGCAAATTACGTTAAATTTATTAAATCTCTTAAGCAAGTGAATTTTCTTATGCCCGAGAATAAATTACAGATGTAATTTCCATTGAAGACAAAACTGCTTTGTTTGGAAGTTGTTTTCCATTTTTATGAATTATTTAACTTTGTTAATAGCTTTTGATATATTAAACAATAATACAGAATTCAAAAATTTAATATTTTAAGGGTATTTATTGTACCAACTAAAATATTTTGCATAAAATCTAATGTACACTTCAAACATTATTGTAGTATTTCAAGTAATATCGTATTATTTTTATAAAATAATTTGATTATATTTTATTTATAAAATAATATTTAATTATTTAATTATAAAATAATTTTATAAAATGATTTTTATAAAATAATTGATATAAAATATTTTGACTGATTCGAAACAATTTACAATTCAAATTATTCAATATTCCTTAATCTCTGTCGTATAATAATGTAATGCATAAAATGATAATGAAATAGTATTATAAGTCATAAAAGATTATCATTACTGCATTTTAAGCAAATGAGATTTGATACGCTTTTGTTGAACTTCTTTTTATCCTGCTGTTTTAACTTAATATGCTAATACATTGTCTGTATATCTTTCAATACTCTGTGTTCTCTCCTTCCTCCTAGTATAGGGTTACTTGCTTTTGGTTGTTTAAGCTTGACTGATAGAACTTTGAGAGCAGCAGAAAGTATTATTTAAAACTGTGACAGAAAGAGTGATTTTATTTGGAGCAGCCATTTGGGGAACTATATTCTCTGCTAAGTTATCCCTAAAGCTCAATTCTATACAGTGAAAATTTCTCCTAAACATCACAGGAGCAATTTGCACTACTCCAACATCAGCACTCCAAGTAATAACGGGAATCCCGCCAATTAACCTTACAATAAAAGCTGAAGCAAAATTTATTCGCCTTACACGTAGACCAATTCCATGTCTTGATCTTCCTCTCCCATCATGGTTAGATATTGAAGTCGAAATGAAGATGGATTCAATTCAACCATGAATCTTTCATCTGGAACCACAGATTTCAGTTGACGAAAAAACTAACATTCCAACTTTTAAAGATGGCAAGATCAACATCTTCACCTATGGATCAAAAATAGGAAATTAAGTAGGAGCAGCAGTAGTCTCCTTACACAGAAATGGTTATGAATCAGTATGGCATGCCAAGCTTAGAGGCTGAAATCCAGTATATCGAGCAAACATTCTAACTTTAAAAGATGGCGTTAAACAAGGAATGCAACATCAATCTCCCGTCGTTATTTGGTCTGACAGCCAAGCGTGTATTAAATCCGTTCTAATCCCAACCAGCAAAAGCCCTATAGTGCGATCCATTCAAAATGATCTTCTCTTGTTTCCTCACATCGCAATCAATTGGGTCAGAGCCCATGTGGGAACTACAGGCAACAAAAGAGCAGACCAAGCAGCTAAAAATGCCACCATTTCTGACGATCAAATCATAATTATACCTCTCCCACGATGTTCAATAAAAGTTACCCTCAGAAACTGGATATTGAAGAATTGGCAAGAAAACTGGAACAACAGTAATACAGGCTGATCTTTGATTTAGAACCCAATGTTTCAATGCATCCCTTACATTGGTTCAGAAATTAAATACTTTTCCACACTGGCCACTAAAATAAGTGGGCCCTTCCCCACTTATTTTAAACGTTTTAATATATCTTCAACCTACAACTGCACATGTGGAAATGAAAGAAACCCTCTTCACTACTTGATAGCTTGCCTGTTCACAACATCCTGGCATTTGGCGGCTCCAGCAGCTTAATGGGAAACAAATTTTTAAAAAGAATGTCATGGAAAATTGATAATCCAGGCAAAAGATCAACAGGCTAAAGGACTCTTAATTGACCATGAGCAAATCTTCACTTGGTTTGAAACAACTTACTGACTTGTTAGCTTATCTTTCATAACTGATGTAAATATTTCAATTTGTTATACCTAATTTTTTTCACTTTCTTTACTTATTATTTAAAAGGGCTTAAGAGTGCTTTATTGTAGTTATAAAATAACAAATAAATTATCCAGCGATCTCTACCTAAACTGGTAAATCTCATCCCGAGCTAGGAACAAGGAGGTCTGAAAACGTAAAACTTAAAAACCATTCTGCTACTAGATTAACATTTGAGAAGAAAGATCCCCAGCAATAATATTCAGAGGAAAATAAAATATCATAAGTGTTTCGGAGATAAAATAGTTTGAAAAATTTATAAAAATCAATATCACTATATGAAAATTTTACAATCAGATTTCAACATTATTTGGATATTTTCCTTACAAATATTATTATCATCATAACGCTTTTAAAATGTATTAAACTTTTAATAGTAACAAATATTTGTTTTACTTAATAAAGCTCTTGCCAATTCTCGCGCACGTCGAAAGAAAATATTGTAAAATCAAAATAACCTTTTTATCGCATTATTCTAACTATTATAATTTACTTGCATTATAACCCACTGGACCCGCTCTTTTACTTCATACATAATAATAAATCGGCCTGAATATATAATATTATTTTTCCCATTTTCTGAAGATTCTGCTGGTTTATATCAGCTTTATTTCCGTTGAAAGATATTTCAAACTCTATAATCCAATTTCACATTATCTATAACATTTTGACAAATGTGCTTCCTTTAAAGTACAAATCTCTCGGTCTCTCAAAATTAAAAATATCCTGGAAACAATGTTGAATTTTATGTGTCCCTTTTCGGAATAGAAATAAAGAGCAATTTAGTCCTTCCGCCAGGAGATATGAATCTCCAAAAAACAAATATAAGCGATTACTGTCAGTCAAATGATTAGATTTTTTCAAAATTGCCTGCATTGCCAAACGAGTTTGCAGAAGGCTGACATTTGCCTTTACCATGGTTACACTAGAGTCTAGGACGAAGTTCAACTCTCACACACATAGGTAATCAGTAGCAACATTAAGCTAACAACCGAATATACTATATAAAGGACTGCAAATTCGGGCCTTAATAAAGAATATAGAATTAATTAAAATAATAAATTGCTAGATAAGATTAGGAAAGAAAAAATAAGAAAATATAAAAAAAACAAATGGTAGAAAAATTAGCCTCTGAATTTCCAAATTGCATCCTCAAATAAACATTGGATGTGATGAACATAACATAGACGCACAAGAAGGTAAACTTCTTACTACTGCCTAATTAAATTCATTCAAAAAATCGAGGTAAGGAAATCGAATTCATAAAAAAGGTAGAAACACCAGCTGAATCTAATCAAAAATTGAGCTCGAGAAAAGAAATAATTTTTTTTCTCAATTAAGAAAATAAAAGCACTTTCATCACCATAATAAAAGATAAGAAAATAAATTGTGTAGAATTGATCAAGATTATTTTAAAAATAAAGAACTTAAAAGTTCTAAAAGAAAAATGATAAATATATTAATAAATACACACATTTAAAATTGACTGCTTGTGCATTCAAAAACAAATCATTATCTCTAAAATGAAATTCCATATCTATATACTCTTGGAAAATAATTAACTAACAATGCTGATCAGCAGTCTCCCTTCTCATATACACCAGAAAAAATTACCTTTTAACTGTAAAATCACAGATCTAATTTTGCAAATTGGTATATATATATATATATATATATATATATATATATATATATATATATATATATATATATATATATATATATATATATATATATATATATATATATATATATATATATATTCTTATAAAATATTACCTTTCCAGTATTATTCAATCTAATGATTAAAGTAGAACACTTAAGAGAAAGAACAGACATCACACAATGTTATCGTTGACAGTGTTTCTCTATAAGCATTATGTCAGCATGAATCCAAATGAGTTAATGCTTCTGTGACCATTTAGTAGCACTACTCTCACTTCTCTCAGTGACATACATACATAGCGGTGTAGGCGAGCTGTACCTTTAAGTGAACGGATTTGGAATACTCACCTATCATCAATTGCCTCCTAATTTTAAACCAGGGTCAAATGACGAGGTCACACCTGAGCTGGCATCCTCCTCTTCATATCCACGTCACACCAGTGGAAGGACTTTTAATGTCACATATTAACATGGACACGTCCTCTACTCGTGGAGCTCCAACAGCCTGTACTTAGTGTGTACTTACACTAAATACAGGAAGTGAGTGTACTTAGTCACCCTCTCAATCAATGCCCGAGACAAGTCATGCTTCACTTTGCTGATCTACTCTCAATGACAAAAAGACAATATAATGTTTAATTAAATTTGCTAATTGGGGACAAGCATATCTTGCTATTTTTCGTGGCTGTGAAAAATATTCAGAAACCAAACATTATCATGCCACCTAAGATTTGTATCTTAAAAGCATACTCATCTAAGACATCAGAAAGAATTAATGTAAGCAAATTCGCTTTTGAAAAATAGTGAAACATCAAAAATTGGGAATTCATAAATGTAGCCAAAAATATTTCCTCGGAATTTTAAAATGTAATTATTTTTATCAAACTTTAGTTTCTTACAAATGATACGTTAAAATGAACTAATTAAACAAATATTGACAATGATAACTAACTAAATCAGATGAATACTTCGTGTGCATATAGAAAAAATTATTAGGAAACCTCACCTTTTCAACCCTTGAAGTTGCCATTTGGAATGCTACCGGCATTTTATTAAGAAAGTTTTATTAAATAATTTTTAATGTACACAATAAATATATTCTTCTCACCTAAAAATACCTCAAACCAATCAAAGGATTCAAGCTTCCTAACTAGAGTTGATATAGTTTACTGATTAGGAGCAGTATAGAGATAATTGCACAACGATAATCGCTAAAATACTCTGGACACCCTCTGCAGCAGTGGTAACAGAGATGTGAAGAAACTTCATTGTGACCCAAAATACTTACTACATAAAATTTGAATAAAATTCATAAAATTTACTACGTACAATTTTCTCTCATATATACAATAGACTAAGACATACAATAGACTACAAAAATAGCTCATAATGTATCAATCATTAAAGAATATTTTTTGCAATATGATTTCAATTTAGGTATTGTTATATATAAGTTATATAATTATATGATAACTATTATTTTATATTCTCAATATTTCAAAAATAAAATATGAGTTAATTGGTTTTTTATATTCTGCATATTTTATGAATCTAATATTAAAAATGAATCTTTTTAAGGCATTTTTTTCACTATTTTGTTTTGTGAGAGAAAATATTGCACAATCTAAATAAACATATAGAAAAAACCTTTTAAAAAATCACTTATTATTTTTATTTAATATTTTTTCGTTTCCATTCTAAATCAAAATATATAAGAAACTTGAGCCTTCATACATACGACTAAATTATAGATATCTAAATAGTTAAGGTATCATCGAGACGTTCATGTTAAATAATAAAAAACGACTTTTTTTATACCTAGGAAACATAATATGTGAAAAAAGATTTAGTTGCTCCTATCTAGTTATGTAATAACTTCATTCATACAATTTCTAAATTATAAATAACAAAATAAATGAGAGATCTTCGAGACGTTAATATTGAACAGTGAAAAAAAGATTTATTTATTGACATAGAAACCATATTATGAGAAAAAGAATTAAGTTGTACTGATTCAGTTACACAAACACACTTCATTCATATAATAACTAAATTAGAGATATCTAAATAAATGAGATATGTTCGAGACGTTAAGTTGAATGGCAAAAAAAAAAAAAAAAAGACTTAACATAGGAAGCATAATATGTGAAAAAAAAGATTAAATTGCACTGATTAAGTAAGAAAGCTGTTTTACTGTGCAGAATTTGTATTGAATATCGCCTTACTTATACTCTTGTTTCCACGGTTTGTCGTTCAACTGAGGATTTGATAAAATTACTAATAATATTATTAAAAATCTTCCTGATAATTATATTACACATATTACCAACATCTTCAATTCCTGTCTAAATATAAATTACTTTCCTGATTACTTGAAAGAAGCTGAAATAATTTTGTTTCCTAAGCCGGGAAAAGATCCTACGAATCCAGAAAATCACCGTCCCATTAGTCTCCTACCAACATTATCTAAAATCTTTGAACGTATCATTTACAATAGACTTAAAACTTACATAAACTTAATCCCAATCGAACAATTTGGCTTCAGACAAGATCTATCAACTACCAAACAACTTATCAGAATTTGCGAATTCATTGGCAAAGGAATGTATCTTTAAGAACACTCAGCTTTTCTTATGTTAGATGTTGCCAAAGCCTTTGATAGGGTTTGGCATCAAGGCCTCATCTACAAGTTTTACGAATCGGAATTGCCCATAATATTGTGTTTATCATAAATAGCTATCTATATCGTAGAAAATTTCATATCAAACTTAATTATTGTATCCCCACCACCAGACTAATAAATGCCGGCGTCCCGCAGGGAAGCATTTTAGGTCCTATCTTATACTTATTTTACACAGCCGACTTCCCAATAAATGATGACAGACACAGTCTAACTGCATTTTATGCTGATTACACCGGGATCGTTGTTAGATCCAAAAATCCCAACTATGCAATTTCTAAACTCCAAAATATTATTACTGACATTGAAACCTGGTGCGAAAATTGGAAAATTTCTATTAATGCTTCCAAATCTAAACTTCTTGTCATTAGCAGAAAACCAGGAAAACATAAAATTCACAATCAACTTTATATTTTTGGACAACCCATAGAAAATGTAACTAAAGCTAAATACCTTGGACTTCTCATCAACAATAAGACAACAACCTGAACATCAACAACCTGGACTGCACATATTAAATCTAAAATTACTGCCGCTTGGTACGCATATCATAAACTCAGATCATTAATTGGACCACACTCAAAATGAAATCTAAAACTTAAAAGGCTTCTATATATTACTACTATCAGACCTATCATCACGTATGCTTCCCCTGCCTGGTGTTCATTTACTAAACAAGACTTGAAATTATTAAACACCTTCCAAAACAAAGTCCTTCGAAGAATTATAAATGCCCCTTACTTTGTAAGAAATAAAAACATTCAAAATGACAACATTAAACTAGAAGAATTATCTCAATTCATTCAAAAACTAAATATCAACTTTTACAAGCAAGCATCCAAGTGCCAAGCTGGAAATTTTGATCATCTTTTCGAAACTTATATCCTCCCTGGGGATGCTCAAGTCAGACCAATTATGGCCTTTTTCTCATCCGATGCAATTCTCTCCAAGGCTTTTGCTAATTCTTTACCTTCATATTCACATTCATTTAATTTCTTTCTCTTAACTTTTCAAACTCAGATGAATGAGTAGATGCCTTCGGGCAGGCACTCAGTTACTTACAATCAACAACAACAATGACGTGTGATCGTGAGTTTGTTATTTATTTCTAAGTAAACGAAAATAATATTTTGAAATAATTGAAAGTAAGATTTAAATCTTACAAACTTCGAAAATTTTTTGCAAAAGTATATTTGTACACCTATATCTCCGATAAGTATTACAAACGTTTCATGTAATTTTTCACGTGACATTAATTTTTTGGATAGTTTGTATTTTTTTAAACCATTAAAGGTTATCTTTTAAACAGTAAGGGTCACTCGCAGAAAAAATTTGAGAAATGGGCTCGAAATCAAAAGAAATCTCTTTAGAGATGAGAACTCATATTGTTCACCTTAATAAAAGTGGAAAATCTTATCGCGGACTTCAAAAGATGGTCAAGTTACCCTTTTCAACTATTTGTTACATCGTAAGAAAATATAAAAATACTGGACGTGTTGAAAATAATTTACTCGGGCCACCTGGCCAGCATTCAACTTCAAGAAATAAATGAAATATTGTTAAAGCAGCTATTAGAAAACCACAAATTTCTGCTCAGAAAATTGCAGATGATCTTCTCGCATCTTCTAACATTAGAGTGACTGCTCAAACAATAAGAAATGTGTTACATAGTGCTGGTTTAAAAGGTAGAACTCCGAGAAAAAAACCAATGATCTCTGAAGTTAATAGAAAGAAGCGTCTAGAATTTGCTATGAAATGCAAAGGCAAACCGATGGACTTATGGAAAAAAGTTTATTTTTTCAGATAAGAGTAAGTTTTAAATTTTTCACCCCCTAGTATCCGAAAATCTGGCGAAAAAATAAAACAGCACTTGATAGTAAAAATATACTTCAGACCCTGAAACGTGGTGGTAGAAATGTGATGTTTTGGGGTTGTGTAGTTCATGACAGGGTTGGAAAATTACACTTTATTGACACAAAATTTACTGCTTTAGGTTACATTGATGTGTTGCGGCATAACTTATTAGACAGTGCTAGAAAATTGGGTATCAGAGACACTTTCTTATTCCAACAAGATAACGATCCAAAACACACTTCGATAGTTACTGAAACATGGTTGCTTTGTAATGCGGCAAGACGCCTTGAAACTCCAACACAATCCCTGGATATAAATCCAATTGAAAATTTGTGGATGCAATTGGATGCTCAGTCCGAAAAATAATACATTTCAAGTCAGAATAAAATTTGAAAGAAGCACTCGTGAAAAAGCTTGGGAAGAAATATATCAAGAAACCACCAAAAAGTTAATAGAATCAATGCCAAGACGTCTAGAAGTAATTGGACAAGCCAATGGAATGCATACAAAGTGTTAAATTTCTCTATAAAATAATTATAATTATGTTTAAAATTTGTCACTAAGTAAGTGTACAAATACTCTTTTTGTATAGTTTTTATAAAGTTTTATTCATTAATCAACTAAAGTTTATGTGATTGTTTTTTGTTGATATTTTTTATTATTTAACTTATTAAAATAAATTTCTGCAATTTTAACTTAGTTACCTTATTTTATTTTGCTATAAAATTCCGAAATTGAAGTGTACATTTTGTCAACTGTATCTTTCATTCCACAATCTTGAAATTTGAAACTTTAGAAATCTTGAGTAATAGTTTAGTCTCATTCATCATAAGTTATATGATATTGTATCAAATAAAGACTTTATAATTGAAAAGTTAAAATAAATATAAATTTATGTTTATAAAAGGAGTCATATTTGACTCTAGAAATTCAGAAAACTTCTGCAGTTAATTAGGGACTATGGCATTCAAAGCAAAATAAGCAGCCATAGGTTTTCTTTTCTTTTTTTTCTATAGCATGTCGTATTGCCCTAGGTCAGTCAAGCGTTTGGATTTACTGGTTTTCTCTTTATTGAAGAAATGCCTATTTAAGGGGACCCCTTAACCGTCTGGGGTTCAGTGAAGAAAGTGCTTCATTTTTGCTTCGCGGTGGCAACATAGTTTTGGCTTTCACTGCAATGCAAGTTTTTCCCCACTTTTGGCCCAGCTGCCGAGGTTTAAAGACGTGTTTCTACTTCGCTCCTAAACCGGTCTCAGCTGATCGCTCTCTTAGCCGATGGCCGCGGAATGCGGCTTGCCCAGTCAACCCCTCTCGGGTCCCTCTCTGCTTTCGCCGGATTCTGCCTGCACCTCCTCGGAACCCTCGATTTCATCACAGGATCTTGCTGAAGGTTTCCATATGGATACCTCAGTGCCCTCTCCTTTGGAGCGGAGCACTGAGTGTGCTCCGATTCAGCAAACCACTATGGAATATTGTGTTAGTATGTGTCCCGGTAACAGTGTTAGTGAAAATGTAAGCCCGGTTAAATCCAGTGTTTCAACAATGGAGGAACTAAATTCATGTGATAGTGCTATCAAAGGGCTAGTGCCAAACCTAGAGGCTTACATGGCACTAGACCCAAGTGTTCCGATAACCAAGCTCCGAAGATGTAACATGCTACGTGAAATGTCAAATCACAGTGAGCTGCTGGAAATGTTTGCTTCTGCCCAAAAACGGTTAATGGAAGGAATGGAAAAATCCAACCCGAAATATCAACAAAATGCCCATTGGACTTTCCAAAATCACCTCTACCAGAAGGCATCAATTGTATCACAACAAATTAGAGGTAAGTGCTCTCAATTGGGATATTGCCTAATATCAAATTGTACTCTGCATGACTCTAAGACTGTTTCATCTGATAGTGATGTAGACTTAGAACAGAATTCAGTTAATGCTAATATTAAAACTGTTAAAAAATTAAAAAATATTAAAATTGTTAAAAAATTTTACAAAAATACTAAAAATAAAACGAAATGGTCAATCCTTTTCTAATAATGTTAATAATGCTGTTGCTGCAAACAAAAGTAAACAAACTAGAATTTCTAGTAATAACTCTGCTGATATAGATGATAATTTAATAGAAAAGATAAGCAATAGTCAAGGTAATAATCCATCTACATTTAATTCTTATGTAACTTCTAATAATATTTTGAGTAATCCTGGTAATGCAAATGTAACTAATAACCCAGTAATATCCAACATACCTTACTATGATGGTAATATGTTTAATAACAATAGTACTTGTGTTACAAATGGTAAGGATGGCTCAGATATAAATTTTGAAAATTGTATATCACATAACGTAAACGATGGTTTAACTAGTAATTGTATTTCTATTAATAATGATGTTATTACTGTCCCAAACAATATTTACTATGTAAATGCTAACAATGGTATGATTAATAGTGCAAATAATATTCTAATAAATAGTAATTCTGTAACTGTTTCCAATGATATTGATGAAAATACTGCTTATTATAATATGCAATTTCCAATGTTAAGCTCTGGACAGGCCCCGGTGTCTACACCAATTAAAAATAAAAGAATGATCAACAGTAATAGCGACGAGGAAGGCTTTACTAGGCCCAGGAAAACAGCTAACATTAAAGCTACTCTGGCAGCCCCCCTTACTAATATTAGCAATAAATTTAATGTGTTAGACAATGCTGACTCCATCCAAGAAAACAATGCAAACACTGACCCAACTCCTTTCAGCAGTCAGCAGAAGGAAAAAATTCCACCCATCTTGGTGAAATACGAGGAAAATTTTAACGTCCTAATTAACCAGCTAAAAACAAATATTGATAAAAGCATTACTGCAAAACTCGCAGGTGAATATCTGAAGGTTTTTCCTTCTACATCTGATTCCCATAGAGCTATTACAACCTATTTAACTGACAACAATATTGAATGTCTTATTATCAAAAATAGACTTGACAAACCAACAAAGGTGGTCATTAAGGGACTCCCCCCACCACCTCTACTGATCTCATAAAAGAGGAATTGATGCTTAGAGGCTTTGATGTTGCTACTGTAACAGTTATGAGAAAGCACAGAAAGAAGGAGCCTATCCCATGCTTTCTGATCACCCTAATCACAAATGAAATTGCTCCAAAAATTTATAATTTAAAAGATCTTTTGAATTTAATAATTAAGGTCGAAAAATATGTAAACACCAGGCCGGTCCAGTGCTACAACTGTCAGGGATTTGGTCACAATTCTGCCGTTTGCTTTTTGAAGCCAAATTGTGTAAAGTGTGGAGCTAAGCATGCTTCTAGAGACTGCCCCCATCAAAAATTAGACAAACCAAAATGCTGCAACTGTGGAAATAGCCACACAGCCTCCTATGGAGGCTGCTTAGCAAACCCAGTCAACAGAAGCAAGAAAATTCAAGTAACTCCTAACGCTGCTAGTAACTTTACTAAAAAAGGCCTCTCATTTGCGCAGGCCGCCAGAAATAACAACGATAAACAAGAGTCAACTCCACCTACATCGAACCCGCAAACCACAACAGACTTTAGTCAATTTGAAAACATTAATATAATTATGAAACTACTCAAAGAAGTTAACTCAATTTTTAAAGCCTTTCCTGCCCTCATGCAGGCTGTCCCAATCTTAGAACGCACTATTAATCCAACGGACAAAGTGCACATTTTACTAAAAGCCCTAAATCATGCTTGTCTAAAGTGCGGCCCACGGGCCGCATGCGGCCCAAATGCCTTTAAAATGCGGCCCAAGAGCAAATTATGAAAATATTTAAATTTACACATTTTTATTAAAAAAATAAATGTTGCAATATTTTTCATATAAAATCGATTTGCTGATATTTATTTTGAAATAAAAATTTAACTCTTTAACCCTTTGAATACCGAGGCTTGAATTCTTAGGGGTACTCAAAATACCAAAACGCCCGAAAATGTTTCCGTTTCCGAAGATTTCCTACCCCCCGGTGTAAGAGTAGAAGCAATAAAATTTCCCAGGGTTCGTACAATGCAGTGTTGCACTGCATTGTTCTTCCCTGGTCAACTCTTATCACTATTCAAATTCTTTTTATTGATCCGGAAGGAGATAAAAAAAAGCAATGGGTTTCCGGCACGCCTTCCACTGTCAACGTACAATGGCAAGCAGTGGGTAACAAACATGGCATTTCCGGGCGCTTTTGGTATTTTGCATGTACGGGTGTTTGGGCTCTGTGGTATTGAAAGGGTTAAAGACAGCTTGTGTGGCCAGTTCTATTACTCTTAATGCCTGAAGTTTTCAGAGGTCGAAACTATAAAATGAACTGTTAATGGACCTTATTCCCCTTTCCTTCCTTCCGGAAACACCTTTTGAGAACATGAAAGAAAAAGGTGGGTCAGAATGTCATCTTGAGTTGATGTTACTTTCTACCTTCCCGCATTGAGAGAAGTCCAAGCAATAAGTTATCAGAAAGAATAGATAAAAACTAAGAAACTGTGCTTCTAGCATATACACCAGTACTTTTAGTCTCATGCAATATCATGTAGAAAATAATTTTGAAGGTGTCTGTGGTTTGGTTTGTTTGGTTTTATGGCACTGGGTCCTCAAGGGACAAATTGTGCCAAACACAAGGTGTAAACATTTTCTTTTCTTTTATTTATTTATTTATTTTTTAAACTATTTCATATTTAAGACAGTACGTGTATAACAATATAAATGAAGAAAGGGTAGACAGATAACAAAGATAAATCAACAAGTGTATATGAGAGGTAAGAAGTTAAAAACAGGAATCAAATACGACAATAAAAACCGATGTGTTTTAAAAAATAAAAAATTTGATTATGAGGATTCACGCCCAACAAGTCCTTCATACAAATAGTATCAAAGGTGTCTGTGGAAATGAGTTTCAAAAATATATATTGTTGCCAAGAAAAGAGAGAACATCACCTCATAAAACCGCCCGAATAGTGGTTATTAATCAAATTTGTATGCAGTATAATTAATTGTATTTTGATTTTTGGCCAAAGGGAGCCCTCACAGAAAAAGGGGCCATCAAACGTTCGCAAACGTTCACCAAATCGATCCGGCCCGTTGGCCTTCTTCTCGCTGAATCCCTTTCTGCGCGTGATCTTGGCGCATGGTCATGTGCCAGTTCCTACGTCACGCACCGACTTGCCCCAATTGCGCGTCTGCTACAGCTGGGGGTGTTCCAGAAAATTCTTCATGCTCTCCGAATCTATAAAAAGGGATCCCTGACCGGTCCACGATCAGTTTTCAAGACAGCATTACCAGCCATCAAATTAGCTAGTAGTGGAGTACAGAGATTTTATTTCCTCTACGAGAGTATTAACCATCTCACCGCACAACTCTGACTGTTCCGGCACCTTGTTCTACTTTTCTCTCCTCCACTGCCTTACTTCCATTACTGTACTGGTAGGTGCCTTGTGTCCCAGTTTCAATATTCAGTTTTGATTTATAAAATTTACATATTCATTTGAAATTTCAAAATTTATATATTTATTTTTACTATTTTGTTAAAATATCGTGTAAAACAATCTCATAAAAATTTAATATTCTTTGAAGAATTACAATATTTGTATGCAATATACTGCATTGTATTTTGATTTCCTAATTTTTGTATCAAATTCTACAAAAAGATATGAATAAATCATATTCATTATGGATATTTGCTTATAAAATTGAAATATATAATTTTTTTAGATGGCCTCCATGTCATTAAAAAAAAACAATCAGAACCTAAAAAAAGAAAAATTGAAGATGAAAAAAGAGTTTTTAATAAAAACTGGACAGAGAAATACTTTTTTATTGAGGAGAATTATAAAGTACTTTGCATAATATGTAGGGACGTTGTGCCAATTTTTAAGGACTACAATTTGAAACGACATTATAGTCAAAAGTATGCCACAAAATACGATGTATATCCTGGCGTTTGCCGTAAAGATAAAATCACAGAACTAAAAAAAAGGCTATCATCTGAACAAATTTTTTTTAAAAGATAGCTATTCCAAATAATGACATTGTAAAAACAAGTTATGTCGTAGCAAATTTAATAATGAAAAAATTAAGACCTTTTATTGATGGCGAAATTATAAAAGAATGCATAAAAAGCGTAGCAAACATAATTTGACCTGAAAAAAAGTTGGATTTTTCTAAAATCAGTTTATCACACCAAACTATAGCCACAAGAATTGAGGAGTTGGGAAATGCAGTTGAAAAGTCTTTAAAAAGCAATTGTACTAATTTTAAATTTTATTCGTTAGCCATGGACGAAAGCACTGACGCTTCTGATACGTCACAATTGGCAATTTTTATAAGAGGAATCGATGAACATTATAATATCACGGAAGAAATGGCTGCTTTGGTATCGTTAAAAGACACAACCAAGTCTGTAAATTTATTCCATGCATTAAAGACGACGATGGAAAGGTTTTCCTTATCCTTGAAAAATTTATCAGCTATCTTAACCGATGGAGCACCTGCCATGGTTGGTAAAAATGGGAGACTCGTTAAAATGGTTAATAATGATGTCGTCGCTGCCAGCAATACGATCTTGATGGCATATCATTGTACTGTACATCAGGGCAATTTGTGTGGAAAAATTTTAAAAATGGAAAGTGTGTTAAGCGTTGTTATAAAAACCATTAACTTTATACGAGCAAAAGGACTTAATCATAGACAATTGCAAGAGTTTCTCAAAGTAATGGGCACTGAATTTGCAGATGATATTTATTATACAGAAGTAAGATGGCTCAGTAAGGGGAAAATGCTCAAAAGATTTTACGATTTAAGAACTGAAATAAAAATATTTATGGAATCAAAAGGGAAACCTGTGACTTAATTTGAAGGCGAAGATTGGGTTTCAGATTTAACTTTTTTAGTAGACTTAACAGAGCATTTGAATGATTTATATTTGAGACTTCAAGGGAAAAATCAAATTATTAATAATATGTTCCAAACAATAACAGCGTTTGAAAGTTGAAATTTTGGCACAATCGAATAAAAGTGAAAGATTTGACGAATTTCAGTACTTTGGCTGCACATAAACCTGTGAGTTGCACAAAATATGCTGCATTAATTTTTGATTTAATTCAAGATTTCAAAAGTAGATTTCAAAATTTTCGAAAAAATGAAGAGTATTTCAACATATTTTCTATTCCATTTTCTCTAGAAATAAATAAATTACCTTCAAATCTTCAAATGGAAGAAAAATTTGGAAATGTTTCTTTACTGGAGTTTTATAAAGATTACCTACCCCGGGATAAATATCCTAATTTTCACAATCATGCTTTATTAATGTCTTCAGCTTTTGGTAGTACCTATATTTGTGAACAATTATTTTCAAGAATGAAGCATACAAAAAACAAAAATAGGACAAAGATTACCGACAAACATCTTGAAAATGCATTAAGAATTGCAACCTCGTCTATTGAACCTGATCTCGATTCGCTTGTTCGACGAAAGCAAATTCATCCATCTCATTAATTTGATTATCTTTTCCATCTTTATGAAATCCAAACTAAATGAAATGAAACTTATACAAATTTAAAATAAATATGTACCTATACATATCAAATTAAAAATAAAAAAATTATAATAAAATGAAGTTAATTTATTTTAATAAAACTACATAAAGTTAATTTTTATTTAAATTTTTTGAAAATATTTTGCATATGCGGCCCAGCAAAAATTTTTTTTTTTGTCATGCGGCCCACGAATGGTCATAGTTTAGACACCCATGCCCTAAATATTAACGATACCAATAATGACAGTTAAGGAATTTAACATCATAAAAATGATGATTTGGAACGCCAATGGCATACTTACTAAACTTACTGAATTAAAAAATTTTGTGTCAAACAATCATCCTGACCTTATCCTAGTACAGGAAACCCACCTGATGAACTCTTATATGGTCAACATCCCCAATTATGCAGTGTATAGAAATGATCGAACCAGCCAGCAGGGCGGAACGGCCATATTTATAAAAACAAAAATCCCTCACTCACACATACCAACACCCGAGCTCCATTTTGCAGAAGCCACAATTGTTAAACTGCATTTTTCAAATAATGGTGACATTACAGTAGCATCGCTGTACATCCCCCCTAATAATCCCCCCAATGCAGCACTCTCGATGGATCTAGAAACCTTAGCTTCACTAAGCTACAAAATTATTCTAGCTGGCGACCTCAATGCCAAACACCCAAATTGGGACTGTCCCTACAAGAATAAATCTGGACGCACGATTGCCTCCCTAGTTCAAAATACTGAATTCAACATATATAGGCCAGACAAGCCAACACACTATGGACAAATACATGGGAACTACATTGACCTCATGCTGTCCAGAGGAGTCCAATCACCAATGAAACTTTCTACTGTTGAAGACCTCCAATCAGACCACTACCCGGTGTTAATCTATTATGGCCACTCCACACAACAGGGAAATGAATACCACACCACTTACCATAACTGGAATGTCTTTAGAAATGTCATTAACAACTCCCTCTCACCTAATTCATTAAGCCCCATTGTTACTGAAGATCAAATTGAAAATAAAGCAGAAGAACTAACAAAAATAATACAACAAGCTCTTGATACCAGTAAACGCCTGAAACCCACACAACCAACCAATTTTCTTCCCGAAAACATCATTAACTTAATTAAAACTAGAAATAGACTTCGCAAGCAATTTAATAGATATAAAACGACTGAATTAAAAACCCAAATAAACGCCCTTAAAAGAACCATCAAAAATGAAATTGATAAACACAACTGTAATAGCTGGAACTCCTATCTCACTAATTTAAATGTTGAAGATGGCTCCTTCTGGAGGGCAGTCAAGAAAAGAAAAACAAAGAAGGGCGTACTTCCCCCTCATGGACGGCCCCAGAATGGCCATTACAGTACAAGAGAAAGTAGAAGCGCTTGCAAACTCCCTCGAGGAACAATTCCAAGAAAACACAACCGACGATAACACAAGTATTCGTAATGAATCCTATGTTAACTTTCTCGTTAGCTCCTACTTCCGTCACAATAATTTTACCCCCAGGATACTCAGACAATCAATGCCTCAGAGGTGGAAGAGGTTATACAAAAACTAAAACCCAAAAAGAGTCCGGACTACGATCTTATAACTAACAAGGCGATCAAGCAAATCCCGGTTACTGCAGTATGTCTACTCACTGACATAATCAATGCCATAATTAATATTGGACATTTTCCCACACTTTGGAAAAAGGCAGTAGTCATTCCGATCTACAAACAGGGAAAAAACAGAAATCTACCCTCCAGTTACAGGCCAATATCCTTACTGCCAACGATGGCCAAAATAGCTGAAAAGTTCATTCTGAATAAACTGTTAGATTTTGATGCCCAGATGAGCATCATAATCCCTCAGCAATTTGGTTTTCGGAGGAAACTATCCACATCTCACCAATTGCTCCGGGCAGTGGAGAAGATAGCAAAAGGTATTGCTAACAAAAAATCTACTGGAGGAATTTTTCTGGACATAGAAAAAGCTTTTGACCGTGTTTGGCATCAAGGCTTACTATTCAAATTAATTACTTACAACTTCCCTCCCATTCAGATCAAACTCATAAGAAACTACCTAACTAATAGAAAATTTACCGTAAGGTTTGATAATGTTTACTCCCAGGAAAAGCCCATATTAGCAGGCGTCCCACAGGGATCACTGCTGGGCCCATTCCTATTTAATGCCTTCATCAATGATATTCCGCAGAGCCCTAATACTATGCTTTGCCTGTTTGCGGATGACACTGCCATATTAACCACAAATAGCAATCACAAAACACTACACCAACACTTATCAGAACACCTGAAGGTAATAGAAGAATGGCTTGTTAAATGGAAAATAAAGGTAAATCCGACCAAGTCCCAGGCAGTTCTTTTCACAAGAAAAATGTTACCGTGTGAAAAGGTCAAATTAGCGGGAAGAGAAGTTCCCTGGGCTAGTAGGGTTGATTACCTTGGACTCACTATTGACAGGAGACTAACGTGGAAAGCCCATATTACTAAAATCAAAAATAAATTCATAGCAGCTAAAACTACCCTTTATCCACTGCTAGCCCCCAAGTCAAAACTCTCGCTAACAAATAAACTCCTAATATATAAAGCCTACCTCAGACCGATAATAACCTATGCTGCTCCAATCTGGGGAGGAGCAGCTGATTCAAATATCAAAGTCTTAGAAGCTCAGCAAAGCAAAATACTTAGACTTATTACTAACTCAGAGTTTTACTTTAGAAACCACCAAATAAGAGAGAACTTGGGAATCCTGCCCCTAGCCCGCTACCTTAAATTTCTTGCATTTAATTTCTACCATAAATTATACACAATCAACAATAGTGAGATTCAGGGTATTGAACTTTACAGTCCTTATGACCTAACGCATTTCCATAGGCCCAGAGCAGTGTTGAGAGTAAAACCTCTCACCAATATCTCCATTTATTCAAATAATTTCAAACGGAAAAGAAAGAAGAATAATAATTAATGGAAATCATATCTCTACCTAAATAAAATCTTGTGAGAAACCACATTGTAAATAAATCGTGTGGAACCTGTAAATATCTCAGTTTTATCTCAGTAAATATCACAGTATGTAATCTTAAGCAACTATGGATATGTATCATTCTTTGTCCTCCGTTGTAAATATTCTAACGGAACTTTGTGTTTATCAAGAATTATTGTCATCAACCTGTGTTTTTCCTTTGTAACTCCTTGGTAAATATTTTAACGGAATTTGTGTGCTTCAAAGAATTATTGTATTCATCCTGTGTATTCTCCTTATATTTTCCTACGTAAAAAATTTTATATGGATTTTATGTGTACAAAGAATTATTGTCATCATCTAAGTGTCTATTACTAGGATTACTCAATTACTTAGTCCAAAAACACAAGTCATGCAGAGTGCATCCAGTGGGAGCACTTACCTCAATAGTTTTGTATTATTCATTATTGTATCTTTATTTCTGATTTTTTAATCACCAGGCCAAGACTATCCAAGGACTTCAATTCATTAGAAAACGAGGTACATGGCCGGAAGGCTACAGACCTCCCTCAATTCCAGACGAAAAAAAAAAAAGTTTTTCCCCCTTTAAAACTTGTCAAGAATGCAAAAGCCTCTAACTCTTGATGAAGCGTATTTCCGTTTTATCCTGGACCACCTCACAATAATCACATTCTAATCACTTGCAGTGGGGAAAAACCATCAATCGTTGTCAGCTGAAGAAACCCACGTGTGCTAGTAGTTTTCTTTATGAATGTTCTGCTTGAAAGTCTCTATTATAATTTTTTAATTACAATTAATATAAATTTTATTTTATTATTTTGAAAATTATTATCAATAAATTTAATTTACTTCTACGCAGTTTTTATATTTAAAATTCTTAAATAAAAAATATATATATGATAGTTTACTCAATGAATAAATGATTTAAATAGCTTTTGAAACGCGTTAATTTGCAATTTAATTATTAATTGATTTTAATTATTGTCGATACTTTTCAAAGTCAACACTATTTTTTAAAATCATCAAATAATTTTCAAAATTATTGAAAGAAACAGCTCTGTTGCTTTATACACAAATTGAAGAATTTCGACAAATTTTTAAAATTTTAATAGCTTAAAAAATAAAAAGCTACATTAATTGCTTAACAATAGACTTCAGAGTTTATTGTAAACAATTCATTTCAGTTGAAATTTTGTAAATTTTTTATTTGAATATAAATTGTTCATTCAAAATTTTTTAAAATATAATTTGAAGTCTATTGTTAGGGAATTAATTAAGCTTTTAATTTTTTTACGTATTAAAATAACATGCATTAAATTACATATTAAATTCTTTGTAGAGAAAGATTTCTGTGTTTCTAACTATGCAAGAAATATCTCTCGATATAAGATTCATGTTGTGATTAGATATCTTTTATATTTCTTAAATTATTTTTCACAAATAATAAAATGTTGTATCTATCTACGCTGAAAAATTTTAGAAGGAGAATAAAAGCAAGGAAATCTTTATGCTATTATTTCAATAGTATGAATAAATATTAAATAAAATTAGTGAGAAAATATTTTAAAATGTGACAGTAAACATTACAATAAATGCAAAATATATTTACATTTAACAATATATATGAGTTCCATTTATTTCTATTATTTTTTGAATTGCATGATATAAGGAGAAATAATTATTTCTACTATTTCGAAAGTAAAATCTGAGTAGATATTTGATTTTCAAAATTTTATTTTATTTAACGTTGTTATAGTAAGCTTCAATTTTCTCAAAACATGAAACCAATTTGATTAGTACACATTTATGATAAAAATGTATATAATATGTGTTTATTGATATAATGTGGATATAAAATGTAAAAAAGGATAATTATTTTTAAATAATTATCCTTTTGATTGCTTTTAGAATTAATTTTACAACTGTTGCTTAAAATTTTCAAAGCACCAAATCAATTTTTGTATATGGCTATTTATCTTTTTCATATTCTTTCCAGTATCATAAATTTCTATAATGCCTTATACACTTCCTAAGCTTATATATTTTTAAAAAAATTTCAATAACATATAATTTGTCATGAATTTTTAGATTAAGAATTAATAAATATTATTTTTTGTGGTACATTTTTGATTTTTGCTTTGAATAATTTTAATTGTCTAAATTATATATTATCTAAATTTGAAAAATCACTTTTATATTCTAAAATATGGAGTCTAAATAATTTTATATTTTGATTTATAGTTTGCAAATTATTCTTCAATTCACAGAAGAAAACTGTTAGCCTAAGTGGTGAAAATTCTGTAAATTTTAGAAAATGTATATTATTTTAAGACCGTATTTTTTAAAACTGAATACTTGATTCCAAACAAAGCTTATCAACGCGATGTTACGAAATAGAATTAAAAATTTCATGATGTTAAAATTTATGCTTTGACTGAGTTTTATATCCCTCGATTTATTTTCATAGTTTTAATTGTTTTTATAAATAAATATAATAAGTAATAAACCTTCAAAGCATAATTATAACATTTATTAGCAAATATTTTCATGTGACATATATAAAATAAAATATTTGGAAGTGTCTTCAGTAAGGGTAAGAATCATACTAACATTTAAGCATAATTTACATTTTATTATAAATGTATATGTATCTGATGAAATAATGCCATAAATATTAGTTTTCTATGGAAATAATCTTCATTATTAAAAATTTAAATACCATTTTAACGTTAAAATTTAATTTAATATTTTAAAATTTAAAGTTTTACATTTTAAAATCAAGTGTGAAAGAATTTAGTTCGATTTATAATATTATTTTTTTCTTACATTCAATAAAAAATGATTTATGCTTTAATATTTTATTTATATAAACACATATTTTGTATAACTAAGATTTCCGATTTTTTGTTAATCATTAATAAAAATATATAAGCATTTAAAATGATAACTCTAGAAACAAATTATTTTATTTATAAATTAAAATTAGGTTCACTGGGAAATTAGTTAAAATCTGAGAGGTTACAAGGAATAAATACGTACAAAAATCATTACAAAATTGTTTAAAATGCTAAATTCATTCAAATGTTTAAAAAAATAATATTCAATTTATAACTTATTTTATCCATTCTAATTTTAAGAAAATTTTTTTACTTTTTTCAAAGTTCATATTTTTGAATATTTAAATTATATAGATTCCTCATTATTTTAGCCTTGTCACTAAGTCCCATATTAATATAATATCATTGTGTCCAGTTTCTAATTAAATTATAAACAATATATATATATATATATATATATATATATATATATATATATATATATATATATATATATATATATATATATATATATATATAATATGTGTGTATTATACAAAGAAACTAAATAATGTTATTTTAAAACTTGATAAAAAATGTAATAAAAATTTGTATTAAATATACTTTTTATAAATCGCAAAAATTAGAGAATCTTCAACTATGAAAATTTAAATGTGAATAAATATAGAAAAGTAAAACTATTGCTTTCTTGAAATACTTTCGATTCCCGCTCACATTAGTTAAATCAACCATGACCGTTCAGTAAGTAAGTTCCCAAGCCACGATTTCACGGCAATCCATCAATTCGGGGGTTGAATTTAAAGTACTGCAGTGAAGCCCGTTGCCCCTACCAAGGGGTTCGGGTTAGCCGGAAAACGCACAGAAGAAGAAGTGGATCTAGTGTTTGTTAGGTTCCTAGCCTAAATGGCCATGTACCTTCTGTTCCTAAGAAATTTTTCTACACCTAACTTTAGTTGAGATTAACATAATGATTTCAAAACATAAGGTTATTTAAACACAAAAGATTAAGAAAATATTTTGACTCTTAGGTTAAAATGCTCCCAACTAGAGTTCTTTGCATGATATTGAATAAACATAAAAAGAAAAATTTGAATACACATTACAAACAAGAGTGAAAAAAATAAAATAAAATAAAATAAAATTACAGTTATATACATAGTAACAGTATTGATATAACTACATAAAGACAAAATATTTTTTTTATTCTATTATATATGCATATATATAAATACAATTTTTTTTCCTTTTCTGTATTTTATTTTATATATATATATATTTTTTTTAAGAATAAGAAGAAGAAATTATTAATTTCTACTTTTTGGGAGGCAAATAGATAAGTTTGAATGTGGCTTAGCCCGCAGAACCGCCCTTGGTCTGTGGAAATTGGAAAGATCATAGGGACTGTAGTTTTCAATTGCTTGAATTTCAGAGTTATCAATTTTATAAAGATTGTTGTAGAAGCGAAAAGCAAGGAATTGGACGTATCTTGATAGGGGAAGGACACCCAAATTGCTTCTGATGTGTTCGTTTCTGATGTAGAAGTCTGATTGAGTGATCAGTCTAAGAGATTTACTTTGCTGACCCTCAAGAAGTTTCAGGTTCGTTTCTGCAGCACCACCCCAGATTGGGGCTGCATAGGTGATAATAGGGCGAAGGTATGATTTATAAATCAATAGCTTGTTAGCCATGGAGAGCTTTGATTTGTAGGCAATTAAAGGGTAGAGTGAAGTTTTGGCAGAAATAAATTTACTCTTAATTTTATTAATATGGGCTTTCCAGGTAAGTTTTTTATCTAACGTAAGACCGAGGTACTCGACTTTATTTGACCAGGGGACCGAAAAACCGCTTAGTTGAATCTGGGGAGGTAGAGTACGTTTCCTAGTAAAAATGACAGCAGTGGATTTGTTTGGATTTATTTTAATTTTCCACTTATTAAGCCACTCTTCAATGGCCATGAGGTGTTCAGTAAGGGTAGCATGAATTTTCCAGTAGAAAGAGCTAGTGGACAAAACGGCAGTATCATCCGCAAACAAGCAGAGCATAGTATTTTGGTGTTGCGGAATATCATTGATATAGATGTTAAATAAGAGAGGACCCAGCAGGGATCCTTGCGGTACGCCTGCAAGAATGGGTCTGTCAGGAGAGATGTCTTTTCCTACTCTAACAGTAAAAAAGCGGTTGGAGAGGTAATTATTAATTAAAGTAATTATTTGGGTTGGGAAATGGAATTTAATTAGTTTGTAAATTAGACCAGGGTGCCAAACTCTATCGAACGCTTTTTCTATATCAATGAATATTCCTCCCGGGGATTTTTTGTACGCGATTCCTTTTGAAATTTTTTCTACTACTCTGAGTAGTTGGTGGGTGGTAGAAAGTTTTTTACGGAAGCCAAATTGTTGAGGAATAATAATTTTGTTGGTCTCATCAAAGGCCAGTAATTTATTAAGAATAATTTTTTCGGCAATCTTGGCCATAGTCGGCAAAAGAGAGATCGGTCTATAATTAGATGGGAGATTTTTCCTTTTACCCTTCTTGTGGAGCGGAATGATAACTGCCCTTTCCCATACTTTTGGAAAATGACTTGTTTTCAGTATACTGTTGATGATTGCAGAGAGGCAGCAAATTGCTCTAATAGGGAGCTGTTTCATAATTTTGTTGTTGATATTATCATGACCGGGACTTTTTTGGGTTTTAGTTGTTTAATAATTTCTTCAATTTCTGAAGCAGGTGTTTCAATGAAAGGCTGATTATTAATGTTGTTAGTCAGGAAATTGGTTACTGTGTTTATAATTTGCTGGTCATTTTGTGGATTACTGATGTTGTTTGCTTGAAATTGTTTTTCAAGACTGTTTGCCAAGCATTCCGCTTTTTCAAAATTTGTGAGTGCTACTTTGGTGCCATCTATGAGTGGGGGGACACACTCCTTGTTGTTTCTCCTTTTATTAGCTGCTCTCCAGAAGGATCCATCCTCCACATTGAGATTAGTGAGGTATGCATTCCATGAGTCATGGTTATGTAAAGCTATTTTATTTTTGATTATTCGTTTTAAGGCATTAATTTGATTTTTAATCACTGGAGATCTGGTTCTATTATGAGTTTTCCTTAATTTATTTCGTTTTTTAATTAAATCAATTATATTGTCTGGCAAGTATTCTATTTGATGATTCATTTTGGTGAATTTACTGTGATTGAGAGCAGCATTTATAATAGAAGTAAAATTATTAACATTTTCTTCAAGTTGGGATGGGTCATCAGTTAATTGAAAGGCCTTATCTGGAATTAAACAGTTAATTTTATTTCTAAACTTACTCCAATTGTGGCAGGTTTTTTGCCAATCACTTTCTTGCTGATTATTTTTGCTGAAGAAAATTAACACTGGGTAGTGATCAGACGGGAGCTCCTCAATTGTTGGTAATTTCATGGGAGGTTGGATACCTCTACAGAGCATTAGATCTATATAATTTGCATGTGTAGGGCCAAAATGAGTGGGTTTATCGGGCTTAAAAATGGTAAAGTCGGTATTGTTTATAAGGGAGTTTAGGACTTTTCCAGTACTGTTTGCATAATTGCAACCCCAGTTCTGGTGTTTAGCATTGAGGTCCCCAGCGAGGATGATCTTAAAAGTGAGTGCTGCTAGGTTTTCAATGTCAACAGAAAGAAGTGAAGAATTGGAGGTGGGGGATGTAGAGTGATGCCACTGTAATGTCAGAGCTGTTAGAGAAGTGTAGTTTGATAATTGTCGCTTCAGCAAAGTGCAATTTAGGTGTGGGAATATGTGTATGGCTGATCTTTGTTTTGATTAGAATGGCCGTACCTCCCTGGCGAACGGTGCGGTCGTTTCTATAGATATTATAGTTAGGTACATTGAGGTTATGAGTCTTAACAAGGTGGGTCTCCTGAAGTAAAATAATATCAGGATTGTTTTTCGTTATAAATGTTTTAAATTCCGGAAGTTTATTGTACAAACCATTTGCGTTCCATATCATAATTTTCATATTTTCGAATTTTTTAATTATCATTGTTAGTTTCATTTAAACTAAGAGCTTTTAATAAAATGTTGACTTTATCTGTTGGATGGATGGTCTTCTCTAGAAGAGGTACTGCCTGCAACAGTGCAGGATAAGCTTTAAATATTATATTAATTTCTTTAAACAGTTGAAGAATAGTATGAATGTTTTCAATTTGTCCTAAGTTAGGTAGGTTGGGAGTAGGAATAGTGTTGCTTTGGGGCTGTGGTGTAATATTTTGTGCAGTAGCTTGCGCAAAGGAAAACTTTTTTTTTAATTGAATTTGCAGATTTTGTAATTGTTGATTGCGATTTTTTGTTTTTATTAGCTGGATTCACAGGGCAGCCTGAAAACGCACAGAAATGTTTGCCCGAGTGTACTCGGGATAGCCGGTTAAAGGGTTAAGGGGACAGTGGTTTTTCGAAACTAATTTTTTCAATTTTTATTCAAATTTCTTGAAATTTGGCACAAATGATAAACTTATATGTCTAAGTTAAATTGTAAAATTTCACGTTAAAATATAAATAAAAAAGGGATTTATGGCAATAAATGTAATTATAATATCCAATAAATGTAAAAGAGCCCCCTGCGTCTTAAATATAGAAATATTCTTTCAATTTTCATAAATAATAATATTTACATATATATGAAATAATCGATCGGTAAAAATAGCACTTTAAAAATTACATTTGTTAAATAAAAGTTTTTAAGTACATATTATAAAATTTTTCATAAAAATATCACATCAACATTAATTTTATTCCTTAAACATTAATTTTATGTAAAGTTATAACAATTTTTTTAGGAACATTTGAAGAAAACATCATAACGAACAACTGTAGAAAATGTCATGTTAATGAGGAAAAAATTAATGCGCATGGAATATTTTACGTTCACATATTTATCAAAAAATTTAAATCTGAGAAAAACAGTATTTTAAATCTGTACTTGCGACAATAATTTCATATTTAAATACCATTAAATTGTTTTTATTGAATTTTTCATAGAAGTAGGTTTTATTATTAAAAAAATCTAAAATGTTATTTAAAATAAGTATAAGTAATCAAAATTTACATATTGCATTTTCAAAATTTTTCCAACATTAGAAAAAATTATATATTGCATAGAAAGAATGAACCCTGTAAGCATATACTATATTAATTTTAAAATTCTAAATAAATACAAAATTGTAAACATAACAAAAAGTAATATATTTTAAAAATTATTTTACAAACAAAGTTATTGGAAAAAATAAGAGAAAAACATATATTCCTATTTATAATATGCGAAACATTTTTACTTTTTGATTTTACTATATACATATTTATTTTTTGTAGGTAGAATATTAATGCTCTAAAATTTTAAACACATACATTTTAAATTTTTTTAAATCAATATTTTTAGAATGCTCTAGCACTGTAGGCAATATCTTTTGAATTTTGTTTTAATTTTTTATATTTTTTTTTACTTTTGCTGCAGTTTATAAAAATCTGATGACCCTCGATTTTTTGTGAAAGTCTTGTTGCATCTTTTTTCTTTGCAAGTTTTAGAGTGTGATCAGACAACACTCCTGCACGTAGTGTTATTGTATTTAAATCTCAAAAATTAAACTCGCTGATGGCTAGAGTTACTGCATACTCCAGTCTCTTTTTAGATACAAATATGTATTTTGAGCATTTTTTCCATATACAGCTGTGAAGACTTTCATTTGCCTTATGAGTTCTTGCGGTGTGTGTTTGTTGCTCAACGGTCATTTTTGGCACACGAGGGCTAATTAGTCCGGGATCTACGTTTAAAGTGGATTCCAAACCACTACAAACATCCATGCACCAAGGTGGGATTCGAACCCACGAACTGTTGAACCGAAGGCAAGAGCGCTAACCATTCGGCTGCCAGCTCGGCTATGAGTTCTTGCAGAAGCACAACGAAGAAGAATTTCATTAGAGGCTAGTCTTTGGTACACTGGTATTATCTTCTCGACAACTTTTTCTGAAAGTTTAGTCTTCATCAGTGAATGACTTTGTGGTATTTCTTTGCATGAAACAGCTCTTTGATAAAAGCAAAATGATAAACGTCCCGTGGGACATTTCTTATGTTGGGGCTTTTTATCTGTTGACATACAATGATAAAGAGTTGCCAGAATTGAAGTTTTCATCCTTTGAATATTAGGAGCATTATCTTTATAGCTTTCCGATAAAAATTTTGGAGTTTTACAACAGTTTCTTCCTTTAAATTGCCTTGTTTTCGACCAAAAAGTGTGACGCCTTTCACTCTCCATTCTTTTATAACATTACGAAGTGCTGTTTCAAGTCTTTTCGCAACATGATTAATATATTCTTCCTTAACAATTCGAATATCACTATATATTTTCTCTTCGTTTAAGTATATAAATGATTTAGAATCACCATCACATATAATTGTTGTGTACAACATATTATGTGAAAGCGAACGTTTCAAAATTCGTGATGCAGCAGCCATTTCCATGCTTCCAGATGATCCGCTGAAGTTTTTTTTGGCAGTTTTCTCTGTGCTATTCTTTCCAAATGTGGAATTAAGCATTGTCTTACCCAAGATCTCGAGATGCAACTGTACACTCTGAACAGTACTTCGACATGATTTCAAAGCAACTACTAAACCTGTGAGGGAATCAATGGCAATTTCAATACCATATAAAGAAGTATTCAATACCATATAAAGAAATACCACTCGTTTCTGCCAAGTTCCATCATAGGACACAGAAATATGTAACTGATCCTTAGCATTTAAATTTAAATTTTATTCCAAATATGCTTTCCTAACGGCATATATGGCTTACTTTTAACATTTCATCTCGAAATCCTTCATTTTTTAAAACTAAATTAGAAAAACATTTAGAAAATGCTTTTTATCAATGTTTGCACAATCCAGTGTTTGAGAGAATGATTCCATTGCTACATGACCTTTACCAAAGCTCAGAAAAGCTGCCCCAACTTTGGTATTTACTTCAAATTTTCGTGATTAGTTTCTCTAGGACTATAGAAAAAGTCCAGCCAAAAATTTCTTTGCAAGATTTGCAGGACATTTCTAGTTTAACTGAAAAAGCATTATTTTCCTGAGTGGATACATCTAAAGAGCAGACACCACAATTACTGCATGGCGAATTCTTTAGACTGGAGAAGCAGTTTTTATTCATAAAAATATACTCATTTCCACATGCAGGAGGAATATCATTACGTAAATAGACAGATTCTGGAACATTTACATCTATAAAAGAAAATTTTTGGTCGACTGTTTCTTTTGGTTCATTTTCCTCAGCAAATTTTGAATGTCTTTTACGAGCTGATTCAATTGCAGCAAGTTTTCCAATTCTATTCGTTTTGTTCGTTTGCCTTTAGGTTTCCTGTATCTTGAACTAATTGCATGCATTATGATATAAATTACAATGTTCGATTCAAGAGATTATTATTTGAGAAAGTAGTACTGAAAAGAACTGCTGAAAAACAGAAATATGTTTCAAAATCAAAACAAAATCAAGCGGTTAAATCAAAATAATGATAGCTGTGAGAAATCAATAAAATTAGTGTTTCCGGACAAAATCATACAAATATTAAAAACTAAATAGTTTTGACGTGACTAAAATTATTAATTACTGAATTGTTGTTTTAGAATATAGCTCATTCTAAAACAACAATTCAGTAATTAATAATTTGAAGAATAAATATTTGCATGCTGTGAGCCGACAAGAAATGGGCGTGGTCGTTTCTTAACAAAATAAATACCTTTATTTTTCAAGTTTCAATAGTGTAAATCAAACAAATGTTAACCAAAATATGATATTAAAAACTTATTACATTCTAGAAATACATATACTTCATTGGAATTTAGTTATTATTCAAATACACTATCCTCGTATTACTAGTTTACGTTTTCATGCAAACATTAAAAAGGGGCGTGGCACATACTTTATTAAAACATTAATAACTTTGCTTAAAATTAGCTGAAATCAAAATTTATTTTTTTATAAAATATAGAATAATTTAATTCCTATTTGTTTTCACTAATTAAAAAAGCAAATCTATATTATTGTCGATTTTTCACATTTTGCTGGTCTACTGTGACGTTAAAAATAATTTAATAATATCTACCAGTTTATAAAACAAAATTATTGATTTAAATAAAAATTATGTAGTTTCTATATTGCTATTTTCATTGGTTAACCTATTGCACTAAGTATCTTCACACCATATTAAGTGATGTGTGGGTACTTATATTAAGCTGAATGTGTAACGAGATAGAGAGACTCCATGTAATGTATCCTAATATGAAGGAAATTAATTTGAGCATCTATTATTCCCAGAACAAAAGTAATCATTGTTACGATTATACAGCATATTTCCAAATTAGAATTTTCAAATGTCCGATTAAAATTGATTACAAATGCGTTTGTGTCAAAAAAAGAAATTTTAGATGAATAAGATATCTCAACATAATTTAAATGCATTCCTCAACAAGCAGGTAATGTAGAACAGTGGTTCTTAACCTTTTTAAGCCGCGACCCAAATTTGAGAAATATGTTCATGTCGCGACCCACAAAAAAGTCAAAATTTTTTCATTGCTTTATTTTAGATACTATTTTTAAAAAATCTTCAATCCTACGATGATGATTTTTTTAAGTTACAAATTTTTTATTTATTTTTTAATAATAAAGATAAACAAAAGTACTTTTCGATCCAAGGAAAGTTTAATTAATAATCAAGTGTTTTTAATAATTTTTATCGACCAAATTAAAATATATTTATAACTTTTTGAAAATAATTGACATTTTAACTTATTTCTAAAAAAAAAAAAAGAAATATCAATACATATGTTAAGTCTTTTAAATTTTAAATGCAAGTCACATGCAGTTTTAATGAGAACCTTGTGCTTGAATACATTTTGAAAGATCTTCAAACCTCGGTTGAATGCTTGTCAAGGAGCACCTTATATCTATTTCATGATTTAACTTGTTCCGGTAATTGTTTTTGATTACACACAGAGCCGAAAAACCAACCTCACACATATATGTTGTTGAAAAGGGCAATAATACTTTTAGGGCTTCTTTAACAATTATTGGCTTTTCGGTTTTTAATTTTAACCAGAAAACACATAAAGATTCAGTATTTTTTGTAGTGTTTTGTAATTCTTCTAGGAGGTGTTGGTATTACTTATTATTTGGGGTGTATAACTAACTTTTTTGGTTCGACTCAGCGCGACCCAAAAAATATGCTTCGCGACCCAATTTTGGGTCCCGACCCATAGGTTAAGAACCGCTGATGTAGAACACCAAAATCTTACTATAAAAATGAATTGAAAAGTCGCAGACGGATCAATTTAAAATAAAAAATAATTTTTTCCTTCAAAAATACAATAAAATTAGCCGAAATTAACAAATATTATTCCTTACAAGCAAAACATGAAACTTAAAACATGGCAGAGGCGTTAAGAAGACAAGTCAAAACCATCGTTCCTATTGAAAGTCTTCTGTGATGTCGCATGAAGATAGACACGCCTTTTTTCTTGCAGAAAATATCTTAATATCATAAAAATCAGTACTGGAGTTAGGAGCTCAGCTCCAGGTACTCGAAAACGCGTATATCAGCTTTTCAGCTGGAATAGGAATGGTAAAATAAATTATTTTCGGTTAATTAGTTCATAACGTTTCAAGAAAGTTTGTCCAAGAAATCTCTTCCCTATAAGCTTTCTTTGAAGTTCTAGCGGAACAAAAATAGACTTTCCTGTTGTGACAAAAGTCATATTTTGAAGAAATGAGATTGAGAGAGTATGAATTTTAGTGATTATGAGTATCAGATATCGCACAAATGAAAAGACTGTTTTTTCATGGTTAATAGATGTGTAGATTATATAATAATTATTTACTCATAAGACAGACCACAGTGTCTTTTTTAAATTATTTATTACAGACATAATCAAATGTAAGAAAGGATTTGGGGATTAATTCCCGCTCAAAAGGAACATAACCGATCGCTTTAATTTACAAACATCATCTTTTTTCTAAACGATATCACCTGGCATGCGTGCATGTGCGAACATGCTTAACCTTCTTATTCTCGAAGGTCACGGAACATGCCGCCCACCATTGTAATGTGAAACATTCACACACATTATTTTTCACACAAGTTAAATAACAGTTCTATATAAATTTTACAAAACACAAATTGCAATATTATTGGATATTGTAAACTAATAAAATAACATTATACAAATATTTAAAATGCACAGTGTACTTAAAGTAAACAATTAATTACATAATTTAGTTTATTAATTTACATTAAATTATTAGAGTAGTATGTTTCAGATTTAATTGAACAATACGAAAGTTTCTTTTAACTATTTTTAATTAAAAAAATTAATCATTTTTCTCCTGAAATTAAAAATGAATTTTAAAATACTTCTAGCTTACTTTGATTTTTGAGTATAATTTCGAGTTTGTAAAAAATGATTCAAGTTAATAAAAATTTCGATGAATTTTGTAAGAAAAAATAATTTTTATTGAAAGTTGAAGTTAAATAAAATATCCCAGGGAATTTCTAAACATACAATATTGCTAGAAAATGCATCTTTAGAAATTCCCTTTCTTACAAATGCTTTCACCGTTGTTACTGTGAAATCTATTCATACCTATTCTTCCCTTTTACATAGAATGCAGACCAAAATGACTCATTTATTAGTTGGTAAGCAACGCAGCTGGACAAGCTGAAATATAGTATGCGTTTCCGACAAATGCGAAACTCAACATATATATATATATATATATATATATATATATATATATATATATATATATATATATATATATATATATATATATATATATATAGCAACGTTAAAGTCTTTAAAGCTGTGGAGAGAAGCTATGAAATAAAATTAACTTATATTTAAAGTTTCGGAAGTACCGAAACAATGAGAACGTCTGAAAAGTTTAGGAATTTCCAAAATATCGTAATGTTAAATCGTTCCACGATACCGTATTGACTTAAGGAGTTACCAATATTGGAACGATTTAAACAGTTACGGGATTAGTGGAACTCTGTGTATAAGCTATAAGTATAAATATTTTCTTAATAACTTAATTTCTCGAACACAAAAAATACGTTATTTATTAAACTGTTTTCAAATAACTGCTCCATTTAATATGACCACCACTACGTCTTCAGTATGTCATTCGTCATACTCTCTCTCTCTCTCTATACCCTCAGTCTCCAACATTCATTGTTGGAGATTGAGGGTATATTTCCATTCTGAGTCGGAACTTTCTCTGGTACCTTTACTACCGGATTACTGCAAAAGATTATGGATGCAGAATGATGCATCCTGATTTTTTTTGTGTTTTCCTTGAAGGTACTTCGTGGTAGATGATTTAACGCGTATGGTTTTACAAAATTCTGTTAGATTTATCTACATTATTTCATTATGAATTAAAAGAGTTTTATACAGATTGCGATCAATGTAGTTGAAAGCTGCAGAAAGTTCCTAAGACTCTACACGTTTTGAGAAATTTACAAATTTTGCCATTTCCATAATTAAAGAAACTTCTAATTCAACTGTTCTAATACACACACTGGTCAATGAATTGGAAACCATTGAGATTTTTTATGTAAAAGCTTGTTTTCGAAAAAGTACACAAATTTTTTATGACGCAGATAATACGTCATAAGTAAGGTAAAAGAATGCGTTTCACTACGAATGAAATAAAATAAAAAAGTGACCGAACTATCGCAATTCGAAAAAGGTTTATTCTTAGTGCCCGTTTAGCAGAGGCCTCGACGTTGAAGACAGAAGATCTGACTACTGCGAATGACATATATTGTCAACAAATTCTTTTCCCAACAGATTTCGGCTGAAACAATGACAGTGAATTAGAGAAGATAGGTAACACATTTATTTGCGAAAGAAGAAACACTTTTTTTCAATCTAAAATGCATATCCAGTGGTTTCGGGAACGAAAACATTGCACATTTGAGGATTTGTAACGGGTAATGTGGATGGATTAATCATGCTACATCTTATTTGGCATTCATGAAAGACATCGAATTAGTTGAGAACCTCACGAAGTCATAAATTCATCTAGTCTAAATCATGCTGTGCATGGATCTAGTAAGAATGTCATGATTTTGGGGTATGGGGTTCCTCGTGGGTATGCAAACAGCTATGCAATGCTACAACCTTACTCTGATCTTTGCAAATACTTCTTCGACATACAATAATGCATGTATATATTATTCTTCAAAATTGGTTGACTTTACAGCCATATGGTTTTCACAACCATACAATGCTACAACCTTACTCTGATGGTTACGAATACGTCTTCGATAAGATAATGCCGCTAAAAATTATTACAGAACTCTTCAAAATTTGTTCACCTTACAGCTATAAGGTTTTCAACACCTTTTTTTTGTCACTATAAACTCCGGATGTTTATCCTAATTAAAAATGTGAGGAATATGGTGTATAGACACACACAACAGCATTCTCTCCTTCCATCTAATTTTCATTAAACTGCATACCATGGCCAATGAGTGATATTTTCTGGACTTGAATTCACTCTAGAAGCATGTAGACTCAATGAGCAAAAAAATATAAATTGCTATCTTTGCAAAAGGTGTTCTCTAAAATATTATTCTCAGATTTCTATTTCATTGGCCTTTGTGTATAGATTTTATTTACTGTCTTTTCCTTTGCCAGGATATTTAGAATCATTATGCTATGGATTGTCGGTAACTGTTAATGATTCCTCATTTTTAAGGGAACTTTTTATATGAGCGTTTAGCATTGTTTCCATTCTGAACGTGGCGAAACGCATTTTAAGGTTAGTGGAAAATAATTTTTGTGGTATTTTTCTTCATGAGGGAAAGCGTGAATCCAATAAATTTATCACCAATGATTGTTTTTAAATAACTTTTTATTAGTTAATAGCTTGAAGCTTCATAAGGGAATCTAGAATGGAAAAAGTATTAAATACAAATAAAAGTTCAAAATGAAAATGGTAAGATTCCTGAATGACATATATTTACATAGATATGTACATTCAGAATAATATTTTCTTAAAGGTTGTTGCATCCAAAGAGTAAAAATTTGGTTAATGCGTAAAATTTCACCTGCCCGGAAAAAATGGTGTCAAATTATTATGCCAACAATAGAAATTAAATACAAAATATACCGTTGCTGCTTTGATGAACCATTTATGTTTAAATAAGAGTTGAATATTTTTCTCGATAATTTATACGACTAATATTAAAAATCATAATAAGCCTTTTTATTTAAGTAGCTAATTTATTATTAAAATAGCATTTTGAATTTTAGCTTTTGTCCAAGGCTCTAAATGTGAAATGTTTTTTCACCACTCTGTTGTCACAATCTGCCATGGCTCTTTATAGTAAAGATAGACTTAAGGAAGTTATGATTACAGCGAGAATATTTTACTGATATGCTGCAAATCGAAGATGATATTGCACTTTTTAATCAGCTCTTCAAAATTCTTAAATTCAACGAGGATCTTTCTGATTTCTTCACTGGGAATGGTGTTTTTAGTTTGTTATTGAGGAGCAGCTCGTTCACCCGATTCTTTAGATCTTGCAGTAGGTTGATTGTTTTGTCGATTCAGCTGGAATCAAGGGCCTTCACTCTTTCTGCACTTGGCTGGTTCAGTTCACGGTTTCTGTTGGTTGAATTTGAAGTTCTCCTCGATGAATTTGAGTGAACTTTTCACCAGCCTATGTTCGTAACGTTGATACTAGATTAGAAAGCTGCTTACATGATATAATTATACACTGCTGGACAATTGCTAAGAACGGATCACAAAATGCAATGTAGCATAACATTAAGCGAGACAAATGGACCAATAGGATAAAATATAATTGCCACATTGTTCAGACATTAGAATAAAGAATATTTATTGTTCTGGAAAGTACAAAAGCTGTGAAACATCTGAAAGAAAAAAAATTCATTTGATGCTGCATACGGAAAAATGGAACAATGCATCTAAAAGTCAGCAGGCACCTTGAAGAAAGGTGTCAGTACGGGATATGTCCACCGTGGAGTGTGGTGCAACATTCCACACATCGTATCACACTTTGCACAACATTATCCAGCAGCTGTTGAGGCAATTTATACCATTCCTCTGGGAGTGCACGGATGAGGGTGTTCTTGTTTGTCGGAGGATAGTTTCGACCAGCAACTTTCATCCCCAAAGTATCCCACACATTTTCAATGGGGTTTAGATCTGGAGAACATGATGGCCATACGAGGCGTTGGATACCCTCGCTGTCTGGACAATCCTCAACAGTGAGTGTTCAATGACAGGTTGCGTTGTCGTCCATAAAAACAAATTTATCACCAACATCACCACGGAAAAAACACACATGAGGAAGTAGAACTTCATTAATGTATCATTTGCCCTAGAACTAGTAAAATATTGTTCTTACCAAAATAAATCATTTTAGAATGGACTTATAATTTTTAAGAAAGATGTTTTCTAAAATACGTGAATATGACTTCATCAATATAAGCATTTATATTCCCCAGCACTATGTCAAGAAAATATATTCACCAAATTTGAAAGAGATTAAGTAATAACATTTTTTATTCATCATGTTTTGCAAGCAGAAATAAATCTCAAAAATTCATTTTGTAAAAAGACAGAAGATGGTATTATCTTATAATTATTTATAATAATAAAAACAACAAAAAATTCAATTGAGAAATTTATATCAAGCATCTTTATTTCTTTCATAAAAATATGATTATTTACCTAGAAAAAATTATTAATTTGAAGCTGTTTAAACTGGCCTAAATACCATTTAATTATTTTTGCATGCTTTTCAATTTGGACATTTTTTGGCGGATTTTACAAGTTTTAGCAATTTTTATAGCATCAGAAAAAATCAAGAAAACTATATAATAATATTATTCAACTTTGACAACTATAATTTATATATAATCGCGAGACTTTTAGAAAATATTTATTTTAGCTATACATTTTGAATACAATTCTTATAGGAACAATGCAAATAAATTTTCTTTGTAAAAACTGCTAATATTTTATAATTTTATTTATGTTTTATACATTAATTGTATTTAATTTATTTATAAAGAAAGAAACTATAATGTAACAACTATGTCAGCTTGGTAGCATTTTTTAATCACCAAAAATTCAAAAATATATCAAAATTAATTATGCATTTGAGCTAAAAGTTTAAAAGTGACTTATCGTGTGGATGAAAGTAACTACTCCTAAACTAATTAACTATCCAGAATCATCTAATTACTCTTTTCGAGCTAAAATATATTTACCAATCCTAGAAGGTTGATACGAAAAAGACTTTAACAGAACGAGGCTCAAAGGAATTTATAACTGTAAATGCTGTACCATATACTGAGAATTCATCTGAAAAGATACGACATCTAATGAATGACGTAAAATGATTATATTTTACAATCTATTAAGGTAAAGAAAAAATTTCAAGCTCTTTTTGATCACGCTGAAGATGGAAAAAAGACATGAAATTTTGGAAGAAAATTTTAAACCTTGCTCAAAAGCCTAACTTGTTATGCTAGTACACGAATTCTCCTACTTAAGATTTTATCCCGAGGGAGAAATATCAGAATATTTTGTTAAAATTACAAAGAATAATCAAACCAAACATACTGGATTTGGAATAACTAAACTTTAATTTGTTTTCAATTACTTACAAGATTGCAACCTGAATTCGAAATTCTTGCTCACTTGCTGTTCCGACTGGAAGATGTATACTTCAATTTAAATAATTGCTGAAAAACTGAAGGCAATTAAAGAGTTTGACCCAGTAGAATTAAAGAGAATTTAATCGATATAGAAGCTGCATATATTTCAAGATCCAAAGGTTTTGATTAATCTGCAAACTGAAGAGAATCTGAACGAGTAAACAGCGAAAGTGTAATGAACTCGAAACCATTGGAATATAGGGCATTATGAAGCAAAATGTTTCTAGAAAGACAAAAAAGACGGAAAACCACTTCAAAAAAATGTCCGCGGTGAAGTGGATGATTTGGAATACTCTGAACAATCCTTTTCGGAATGCATCACAAAGAATGGAAAGTTTTGTGAGTTCTTGGTTGATTCTGCTGTAATATCTTTTTTTTTTTTTTTTGGAACAGGGAGTGGTTAGAAAACTTCGAATCTATGTTACCTTTAAATGTTCTAGACTGAGACAAAAATCGTTAATCAGAAATCTTGGGTACTATCGATGTAATTTTTGGGGGTAGGTAAACTTTCACTTAAATAATTCTCTATACATACAAAAAAAATGCTTAAAAATTTTATGTAATCCAATTCAGTTATAGAAAGCTTTAAATTTGCTTGGTTTAACAATAAGC
Organism: Latrodectus hesperus; assembly: GCA_037975125.1. Taxonomy (NCBI): domain Eukaryota; kingdom Metazoa; phylum Arthropoda; class Arachnida; order Araneae; family Theridiidae; genus Latrodectus; species Latrodectus hesperus. The sequence goes on from JAJQOW010000161.1 coordinate 98,397, forward strand.
TGGTATTATATAAGTATAATCAATATTTTGACAACAAAGAATTGGTAAATTGTTAGGCTTGAAAGCGTATACAAAACTACAAATTGCTTGTTACTTTAGTTTAAGTTTAGAACGGGTTCTCATCGTAGATTTTATCAAATAAATACACCTTTAATTGATCACATAAGAAACAATAATTACGTTAAAGGAATCAAAATTTAAAAGGTGATTCTAAGGAATTCTCTAAAATAGTGTGGTTTGTAAAATTTCTAAATCAAAACGGATTTCTGATATCTGAAATTTACCATTGACTAACAAATGCTTTAGAAAAAGTCTTGCCTTTTGCCCACCTGCTCCGGTTTAGTTTTCAGAATTTAATAAATATTTTGGTCTATTTATTCTAAAAGAATTGAAATTTCTACCGTAAAAAAGTGGTTTGTTTGTCGCTCATCGGTCATTTTTCCGTAAACAAGTGGATGTATTAGATTATTTCAGTTTATAAATCAGAAAGGCAATATAATTTAAAGTTAAAAGCTACAAGAAATTATAATTGACTCGAATTTACTCAACTTTTTATTATCCTTTAACTAAACTAGAAATTAAGATATAAAGTTTATCTGTATATACATCCGAACAATATGGTTTGGAGGAAAAAACTAATGCCTTTGCAAAGGATGCATTTAGAGCTATGTTACAAAACTGGTCTTCGATAGATTTTGGGTGGATGCACTTCATGCCAAAAATCGCATCGAACACAAATTAATGGAAAAGCACGATGAACTTACGGATTTAAGCCATCAGTTAAACCATTAAATATGTTTGGTTTGCCTTATATTTATATCTCTAAATTTCATATAAATTAATTATAACTAAATAAATAGCAGCAAAAATTGGTATGGTGACGAGACATTCGATTCAGGGAAAGGGGTAAAGAATTTGAATTAGAAACCATACACCTAAAGATAGAAGAGACTAAAAATGGCATTAAAACTCTATTTGATAAAAGTAGATCAGGAGACCCTAAGATGCGACTTAAATCCAAAACCAAATTTGGAATTTAATGATGGTGATAAAAGCAAAATTGAAGTTTCTTCTAAAAATAAGATTGTTAAAATGTAAAGTAATTATATCAATGGACAACTATAAGCCTTAGGAAATAATAGAATTGATATTTATTATCCTCCAAATAGTAACAAAAAATATGTTCGTTAATTAATGTAGAAAAGTATTATAATAAAAAATGGCATTTTATTTCAACCAGATAAATTTAATTTGAAAGTTAAGATTTATATTGTTACAGCTGCTGTAAATTCTAATAAAGATGTAAACAAAAAAGTTAAAACACCTAATGACTAATGTTACTTTTAATATTTTAAATTATATATTTTACAATATGAAAGTTCTAATGTCTAAACACCTGAATTTTTCTATGAATCTGTTTTTACCAGAGAAAACTGAAATTAGGAATCGGATTATATTTTGATAAGTTTTTACTTTAAAAATTTGAAATGTGTTATGGTAATATCCATACTAATTAAAATATGTAGATGCTCAGTTTTATTTTGAAAAATTCAAAATTTGATGCAGGAATTAGACACCTTGAGAAGTACAAATAACCTAGAAATTACAGAATTAAGTCCTAGTGACTTTCTATTTTGGGTTAAGATACAGTTGGCAAAAAAGTATTAGAACAGTAGTAAATTTTAAGTTATCAAGGTAATAAAATGAAATATTTGTCACATAGTATTTACGTTATGTAATACTTTTACATAATTACTCATGGAGTAAGAAACAAATATTTAAAATCAATAGAATTTGAAAAATTAAAATAAAAGGAGATTTGCATTGCAAAAAAAGTATTAGAACATCGGACTTCAATATTGAATTTTACATAAAATAAAATAACTAAAAATTCGAACGTGATACTAATACTTGGTATGTAGTTTTTTTGCTGAAATTACTGCATCCAGACGTCTTTGCATAGATTCCACCAAATCTTTGGTGACGTTTGATGACATGCTGGTCCTTGCATCTTGCAAAGCTTGCTTTACTTGTTATTGGGAATTTTCTCACTTTTTTCATCCAAAAGTTGCCACAAATGTTCTATAGGATTCAGGTCTGGGGACTGTGGGGGAGTTATCAATCTTCGGGGAGCATTATATAATAGCCATTCTTTGGTTTTGTTGGCAGTATGTTTGGAGTCTTGTCTTGTTGAAAAATGAATGTCTTCCCTAAAGCTAATTTCTTTGCACTATCTTCCAAGTTATCTCGTAACACTTCAATGTATGACAAAGCTGTCATTTTATTATCAATGAAATGGAGATTTCCAATTCCATTGTAAGCCATACAGCCTTAAACCATGGCATTCCCTCCTCTGTGCTTTATAGTTTTCTGTACATTTTGAGCCTGAAAAGCAGCTCCATTTCTTCGCCAAACTGTCAGAGCACGTGTTTAGGTTTGATAATTTCAACTTTACTCTTGTTGGAGAAAATAACGTTTTTCCAGAAATCTAATGATTTATTTTTATAAATTTTGACAAATTCTAGGCGTTCATTTCCATTGATTTCTGAAATAAAGCGCTTTTTCCTTGGTATTCTTCCTTTTATATCAGCATTATGCTATACATTTTTAACTGTTTGAGGTGTTACAACATTTCCTGAGATTGATTCAATATTTGCGGGCAACATCCTTGCACTTCCTGTCGGATACTGTAGGGCATCTTTAACCATTTGTCGTTTTTCTCTGACAGTTAGCTTGCTTGGTCTCCCTGATCTTGGCCTATTATCCACAACCCCAATTTCTTTTTTCTTTTTTAAAATGTTGTGAATTGCGCAAAGTGAAACATTCAACTTACTGGAAATTTCTCGAAATGTTTTGCCACTATTGTGCAAGTGAAAGATTTGTTCTCTCTTCGCAAGAGAAATCTCTTTTATTTTGGGTGCCATGGCAGGAAAAGTCCACGTAAACTGAATTTCTACAAATTAGCAGCGAATGAGACATGCGCCCTTGACATTGATACGGTTGAAAGTAACCTTGAAAGTTTAATGAAGTCACCATTCCGGTTAATTAAAATTCGATTCTGAATAAAAAATACAATTTGTTAACTTTAGAAATTGTTTTATTGCCCGGTTGTCTCTGTAGAAGGTAGCGCAACCCTGAAGTTTTTTAAGGTGAGCGCCACTGCAGGTATATTAAAATTCGAATTTTAATAAATTTGTTTCTAGCTATTAGAATTTTAATAATTAATTTACTTAATGAGGGATTACAAAGAAATATTCGAAATTTTAATCTTTGGATTTCAAAATAGCGCGTGATTCCAAAGTTGAAGTTTGAACGTGATCGGTATTTAGTAAGCGATTATTACTCGCAGTGACGTAATTAAGTTGGCGAGAAAGTTCTGCAGCGCTTGGCGTAAAAATTGGAAATGGCGCTAAACCTGTACAATTCCGTCATGTTTTACCGTTATCGTAATCTACTTAAAAATCAATGATAAAGATATTTATATAAATATTTTAAATAAATTAATAAGAATTAATAAGATTGTATTATTGCATGAAATTAATTTTTCGTGAAAAATCATGCATGTGTTTATAAATAACTTTAATTTAAATAAATATCATTTATAAATATGAATTCACTTGAATATTATAATGAATAAATGGTATTTGTGATAATCTATCAAGAAATTTTTTAATGCTAGATTTCCTGTATTGACTTTAGATATTTTTTTTAAATAATTTGCTTTTAGAATGAAATAGAGAAATATAGATTATTTCTTCAACAAATTGCTTTCTATAAAAATTTTCAACATAGATTTTCATAACTAAACATTTTTCCAATTAATGTACAAATTCTCAAGTTCTTGTCATTTATGAATCTTCTGTATTTGCATCTGCCTCTTCTCTATAAACTTTCAAATTACTTAATTTTTCTAATATTTGCATTGTTAATAAATTAAAATTAGATATTAGTAAATGTCTACCTTTTAACTTTAAAAAAATTTGATAAGTAATTCGTTAATTCATCAACAAACTTTCAAATTATATAGATAAAATGTCCTATCATTATATGTAAATAGCTTGCAAAAAAATTTAACCTAGAAGAATTAATCACTTTCAATGTGTTATTTACAAGTTTGATTTAAAATTAATGATTATCAATTGACAAATCTTTATTGAAAAGTACATTAAAAATACGATATATAATTGTAAAATATAAATGTTAAAAACATTAAAGAAATTGAAAAGTAAATTAATGAATGAAATGAATAATGCTTAAAGATGTGTCACGAAGAATTATTATAGTTCTGTAACAATTATACGGCTTACACATTATTATAGATATTATATAAGATTGTTTGTTGACCAACACGGGCTTAAAGTAATTGTTCGTTAACGATTAGTTTAGTTTTTTAATTTATGTCTTGCACAATCCTTCTATAACGTAAATATTGATAGCAAATTATGTAAATTTGCTTATGAATTTAAACCGTTTCTTCTTAAGTCTCAAATATTAATATTCAAACGTCTGCATTTTGGGGTTATACAAATTTATAAATTTAAGAATTTTTTCCAATAAAGAGATTAAAACCCTCATCAAAGAAACTTTTGTTTCAATATCAAATTTTGCTTAGTCCAAATTGTTTTCTCAAAATTTAACTCCTCTCTTTAGTGCTCGGCTAGCCCAATGGATGACACCATAAAGGATGCATTTTTCAGATAAGTGGCAAGTGCAAAAATGACATCGTGGTGCCATCTGTAAGCTGCACAAGCAAAGACAACCACAAATTTTTTGTATTTATTTTTATACTTTTTTGATTTTTTTAATATGTAAACAAGATAATTATTCTTATATTAAGCCAAGAATATTTCTTAAGGTGTTACCAAACATAAATATTGATTACTACATAATTGCTTACATGAATATTTTGATGTGATTTTTATTAGTTTTTATCAACTTTCACCATGCAAAAATTATATTTACTGGAGTACTACTAAATTAGCAAGTTATCATGTCTAGAATCACATAATGAAATTGCCATTCTAGACGCAATGTTCTTGTGAATGTATGTTTAGAATGATGTGTGTTGCAGAAAAAAATAAGATTTGAGTCCTTTTCACCAGCGTGTATTATCAAATAAAAATCACACTAACTCTAGAAAGAAAAAAATTTATATGATGATTTGAGTAATGGTAATTTTTTTAAAATGTGAGAATTAAATAATTACTTTAAATGATTTTTCCGCAATAAAAGGAAAGTAAAATTTTTGTTTTTAATCAGGAATTTTATTTTTGTGTTTAGTATAAGGATACTAAATAATATTTTCGAATAGAGTACTTGATTTATTGAGAAATGTGTAATACAAAAATTTGTTTTAAGAATTAAGTTATTTTTCTATTTAACGAGCTTTTGATTTCAAGAACTATTTTACCGGATCTTACACTAAACATCCATGTTTATGAACAAGTATTACTTTTTGCTTTTCGTTCAAATGAATTTAATTTGAAATTATTTCCGTCTCAAAGAACAAACTGAAATTATAAATACTATTAATTCTTTTTAAAACATATATTATGTGACATATACTTATATTATTTCAAATTTAATGAATAGTTAGAGTAAGTTGGTTTCGATTTTGTTTTTATTAGATTTAAATTAAAAAATATATCTTCTGGACGTTGCAAATAAAGCTTCATTATATTCACATGATATACATGCAATTTTCTCTTATCGAGAATGTGTAGTAGTTTCTAATTATATATTCGTTTTATTTTCCCTGGTCCTATCCACTGAACAGATAATTTGTTTGATCTAGAAAATGAAACAACTAGCACATAATCGTTTTCTGTAAATTCTCTTCGTAACCTTGCGGTCAAATACATCCCTTCAATTTTAGTATTTGGCTGTCATAAAATTCTATCCTGCTCTAAATATTCATTTGGTTTAATTTTAAAGCAAAACTTAGTTTCTGAAATCGGACCATCTATCTCTTTATCCATGCTTGTTTTTTGCCCTTTTTTTAACTCGTGTTTCTAAGTAATTTGTCATTATCTAGCAAATACCTTCCTTGATCCAAAAAGAATCTCAGAAAACTACTACCGTTATTAAAATATATCCTATTTCACAATTTATTTCAACTTCAGCAATTTATATAAACGCCCAAGTTTCAAGAGGTGGTCTTAGCCAAACCTTTTCTTACGTTTACATATCTGGTTTTCAGTATTTTCGACAAATCAATTCAAAAATTGCTGCTGTGCCTTAACATATAAGTTTTATTCCCTTAACGTCATTGCTGGTGTAAGAAGCCATTAACTCATTAAATGTAACTTGAACAATTTCGTTTGACCCTATTCCAAGTTTCTTTTTGTCACACTGAGGCCCAAAATGACTAAAAGCCGCACTCCTAACATCATAGTTAAGTTTTCGTTTTTCTAACTCCCCATTTCATGCAATTAAAATTTTTATTCTCTACTCTTAAGAATGAACTTCATTATGTCGAGCTGATTTACTGAAATTAAAGCTACTAGTGCTTCCCTTCTGATTAGAACACTTCACTTTTCGCAACTTCTATTAAAACATTTTTTTCCGTGCCAAAAAAGCCATTTTATTTTACTAAACAGTTGAATGGTTTTCTTAAGATCATCTTTTACATAATACAAGTTAGGATTTGAGCATTTAAAATATATTTCGATACGCACATGTATGCTAAAGGCTGGATTTGGGCCTACAAACAATTTAACTTAGCATTAGAGTTCTGAATTTTCGATTACCAGCTTAGCATCTCTATGTAGAAAAAAGGTAGCATTGGTCTGTTTGATTAGGGTGTCATTCTCCTTGGAAGGTAATGGGTTCGAATTCGCGGATATAAAACCAAAAATCGATTTTTTTTTACTAAAGACAGCAGGAACATGATAAATATGTTGTGTCGTAATGTTCTCCAGGTGAAATGATGCTTCTGGAGACTGCTGGTCTTACTGGGTGGTCTTCTGCTTGATCCTTGCTTCTGATTACTCCCACCCGGCTACTTCCATTTAACCGGCAGAACTCAATTCAGGGCTAGGTATTGAGAAGCATGCTGGTGGAGCGTATAAAAATGTATTAATGAAAAAATATTTACGGTATAAATTAACTAGGAAATGATATACAAATTTTTTTATGGATTTACCAATGCACATCAATTTAACTTTAAGCAAATCTTTATCTGTGATCGAAAATGAAAAAGCCGAGCTGGCAGCCGAATGGTTAGCGCTCTTGCCTTCGGTTCAATAGTTCGTGGGTTCGAATCCCACCTTGGGCATGGATGTTTGTAGTGGTTCGGAATCCACTTTAAACCGTAAGTCCCGGTCTAATTAGCCCTCATGTGCAAAAAATGACCGTTGAGCGACAAACAAACGAAACCAACCAAACCGAAAATGAAAAAGTTCTGCAGGATTTTTCCATACTCTAAGCTAGCGTACGGTTGTATGATGTACAGTAAATCACTTTTTCCTCTGTCTTCAATAAACTCGGGAAAATATCACTGATTCAGCACAGTAGGTCTAATGAAATTAACAACTGACATGACTGGTTTTAGAATTTCAGAAATCCATTTTTCACATCAAAATTGTTGATCCAGTGTAAGATTAATGGTTTTGAGCCGCTATTATTTTCCATTGCTTTTAACATAAGTGAATCTATTCTTTTATTTTTTCCACACGTTTTTGCCCCCATCGGTTGTAGTAGATTTCAAATTTCTCCATCGTATTTTCTTTTCATTAATGCTATTAACTTTGTAAAAAATAACTTCCCCAGTAGTCATGCCATGAATACTATCAACATCATAGGTTCTTCATGAACTTCATACCTTTTATATACTCTTCGAATAAAAATCAACACAAGCCGTATCTGACACACGCGTTGACTCATTCAAGAACGTGGAAAATCACTCAAGATATTCATTTTTCGCAAATAGTTGATATATTTTCTGCGATGTCTTGTACCTCCAAGTCACGGTATTCGCTGACAAACTGAAAATTTAAATTAATTCTCCTTTTCGGAGCACATTTCTTCGGTTACTGCAATTACGTATTCTCTGATAATTTCTCCATTGTTCCATGGTTTTCCAAGTTTTGCGATTTCAAAAGGCCACATGAAAGCTGGCACTAGTTGCAGCCTCTTGTTCAGTATTGACTTTCGTAAGAGATTTCAATTCGTGCATCAAAGATTCAATTTCCTAATTTTTCTATCCGCAATTTTTCTATCTAAGGGGAGATATGTTTCTATGACTTCCAGAGGCGTTCATTATTCTGGAAATTTCACGTTTATGGAAACACTTTCAAACCACACAGACAATTGTCCGAAGCCCCGTAGCCAGTCTCCGAAGGGTTACAACCCCCACGGAAGAATTAATATATTGGGATTTTAGCCTAGCGAAATCGAGAACCACCTTCACACATGTAACATCTATGGTTACAGCTTCCATTGGTAAGATATCTGCAGCTACTGTACGCCGAAGATTACATATGAGTGGATTGTACGCCCGGGTAACTCGTGTTTGTCTATCCGTCCAATCAAGGGGGACACGATTAAAGTGGTATCGGGAACATGTCAATTGTACTGTGTCTGACTGAAGCAATGTCATGTTTACTGACTAATAAGTCAAGATTTGCTTTGGCATCAGGTGACAAGTGTATAAGGATATGACGTGAACAAGGAACACGCAATAAGCCCCAAAACATCAACAAACATCACGCATTCCGAGGTGAAAGCATTATGGTGCGGGCAGGGATTTCATTAGAATATTCCACCGACCTGCACATCTTTAAACGGGGTTCTGTGACGGCTGTCCAGTATCGAGATGAAGTCCTAGAACCCAATGTGATATTGTACGCTGTAGCAGTTGGCCCTACTTTTGTTTTAATGGGTGATAACGCAGGTCCCCATAGAGCTGACATCGTCGATGACTACCTGTGGAATGAATGGATTGCGCGCATGGCTTGTCCAATGTATTTCCCCGACCTTAATCTCATTGAATATCTTTGGGATGCTCCCGGCCGTGCTGTATTTTCATGTATCCCACCTCTAGCTACCTCTTATTGAGCTGGAAACTGCTCTACAAGAAAAATGGCTATTGCTTAATTCTGCTGCTGTTGACCACCTAATTGAAAGGCCTGGTCACAAAGTATAAAATTTCTATGCAGATGAAGGGGATCACATACCTTATTAATGTCCTTCTTTTACATTTTATGCTATTTATTTTCACTTTAAACATAATTCTGTTTAAATCTCCATTGTTTCATTATCTGATAACATAAAAATTTAATTTTATTTTCATTTTTGTATATAATTATTGATTTTATTTTACGCATAAATACGAGGGTCACTCTGAAATTTTTGAGATACAATTAGGTTTTTAAAGTTATACGTACGAAATTTTAGGTCTGTTCATAGTAGTCTCCTCCAGCATCAATGCACTTTTGTAGACGAATTTTCCAGAGATGAAATGCCTCAAGCCATTCATTTCTTCGAATAGATGAAAAATATGCATTTATAGCCACATCAATCTCTTCTTCTGAATGAAAACGACGTCCACGTAAGTTCTTTTTTAGATTAAAGAATATCCAAAAGTCGCACATAGCTAGATCAGGTGAATACGGCGGATGTTAGATCACTGTAATTTGTTTTTGTTTAAGAAACTCAACTGTTAATCTGGCTGTATGTGAAGATGCATTGTCATGGTGAAGCATTAGTCCCCAAGCATTCAGTTCTTGTAGAATTTCTGGAAGACATTTAGAGGTATACCAGTTTGCTGTTACTGTCTTCTGTCCTTCCAACTTGGTGGCTTTGACCCATCCCGTACTTCTGAAGAAAACGGCATACATCACTTATTTCATTGCGCGTTGTTTTTTCACCATTGTCGGCGTGGGATCATCTTCAAAGACCCATACTTTGCTTTCTTGACGTGTTGGAACGTCAAAAAACGGTATGTACGTTTCATCACCTGTTACAATTTTAGAAATGATGTGGTGGCCACCATCATTCAGCATATTAAGAGTTTCTTTACTGATTCTGACACGCTTTACTTTTTGATGCTCAGTTAGATTATGAGGAACCCAACGGCAAACTACTTTTTTCATATGTAATTCTTCATGAATGATTTTGTTTATGGCTGCGGATCACATGTTAAGTTCCTTCTGTATCATTTGATAGGTACAGCGATTATCATCCATTAACATTTTTCGGATGGCAGACACATTATCCGGGATTACTGCCGACGGCGGCCTTCCTGTGTGTTATTCATCCTGAAAAAAATTGCGACCTCTTCTAAATTCTCTAAGCCATCTGAATACAGTTGCACGAGCTGGAGATTCATCACCAAATGCTAATTGCAACCGTTGAACGCATTCTTCTTGATTTAATCCTGGTTTGAAATCGTAGAAAATCATAGCGCGAAAATGTTCTCGCGTCAACTCCATTTTCTCTTCTGTTCAAAATTTATTCCACGCTAAACAAGTTGAAGTAAGTCAGTAAAAAATCGTCTTCTGTGTTAAAATGCTTTGTACTTTAAAATTAAACCGTTATTTTTATTTTGTAAATTCTCGTCTGCGCGTATCTCAAAAATTTCAGAGTAACCCTCGTATATATGCTACTTTCCTGCCGAATTTTGTTTCAAAGCAGTATTTGTTGATTTTTTGCATTTTACACCTTCGTGCTTAACTTTTGTAAGTGAGTGCATAAATTGCACACAGAAGTGGATATAGCACACTTCCTTGGGGAACGCCAGCACTTACTTCCGGCGCAGAAGAGCAATCGTCAATCTTGATGTGAATTTCTTTTATTTAAGACAATGTCTGATATTGTGAATAAGGTAGGGGAAAATTAAATTTGATTAATTTGAACAGTTGACCTTTATGACATTGTTTATCGAAGGCTCGTTTCGTTTATAAAAATACTCCGTAGTTTTTGCTTCAATACTAAAAACCTCAATAATCGAGTTTAAAACTCACAATAGCTGATGGATGGTAGAATGGCTTTTCCTGAACCCAAATTTTTCATCGCGTATAATGCTGTTACATTTATAATGGTCAAGAAACCTGTTGTAGATAATTTTATCAAAGATGGAAAACACAATCTTTTATTGCAATTCTTGCTTTTGCCCCTGGTTTTAAATAGAGAAATGAAGAGAAGGAAGTATGAAGAGAAAAAGAAATAAAATGAAATAGTAGGATAAAAATTTAATAAAGATTTACTTTTGTAATTTTTTTCCCTGAGTATTTACATTTAAGAGCTTAATAAATGCAATGAGTACTATTAAGCTTTAAAATGTAAATATATATTTATAATAGTAAAGAATGTTTAAATAAAAAGAATAGAACACTACAAATTGTGTGTGTGTGTGTATTTCAAGTTAAAATCATTTTTATTCATTTCGTTGATTTTTGTAAGCTCCCTGACATAGTAGAAAATAAGAATAAAAGGGCGTGGCTATTTCAAAGTGGCTTTACTTAGATATCCAGTGAGAGAACCGCTTTTGCCCAGTGTTATCTCCTTGCTGATTTTTTCTGCGAGTAAAAGGGTGTGTTAATTCATACAGTTTAAAGGATAAATCACCGCCTTTCCGTGATAAAGGTTTGAAAGTATTCGACGACGCCGATTCATAGTGGTTTCCAATAAAAGAAGGTGCAAAGGAAACGTCGGTAGAAGATTAGATGTTGTATGATATAGATTAGATAAGATATCAAACGATGGCAACATTATACCGGTAGTTTATTTACTTTGCTTTTGTTATTCTGGTTTCCAAAGGGTTTTCCTAAGTTAATTTACTGTTGATGAGTCCAAGGTATTTTGATTTTTTTGAGTAGCGCTTTTGGTGTCGCCGTCTGAATTCCGATTTCCAATAGGCGGAGCGTCTTTCTAATAACTACTTAACTCCTCCTCGATGAGTTTCTTTTTTGGGTTTGTCTATTTCGACTGTAAACAGTCATCTTTATAGTCGTAAGTTGTAATGTTTTCTGTATATGGATGTTCTGTATGTCAGAATATTTCTGCTTGTTGTGTGATGTACTTAATTGGTGTTGGGATTCCTGTTTCAGGTATAACTTTTTGGTTTCTGTCAATATCATGGGGCATTTGTAATGATTCTTAGTGAGATATTTTGAAGATTCTCTAATTTTTTAAAAATTTGATTTAGTTGTGGAACCGTGTAAATTTTAGTGATTGTTACATAATTATTAGTCTGAGAATGATTGTATAGATTCATTTTTTCTGTTGGAAGTTTAATGTAGAACTGTTCCCAATTAATGGGAAGAGGTTTGCTTTTATCGCGTTGAATTTATTCCTAATTTTTTCAAATTGAGGTAGCTATGTTAATGTTTTGTTCATGGTTATTCCCAGGAAGTTAACTTTTGGCTGCCATTCTACTATTTTTATTGCGAACACAAACGGCGGCAGTATATCCCGATTTAAAATTACTAAAATAAGAAAACAAATAACAATCATTCTAAGCGTTCAATTAAGATTGCTAAGCGTAAGAGTAAATTATAATAGTAATCATCGTAAATATTAAGTTTCTGTTTAAAAATATTTCAGAATAGAAATTGAAGGAAATGTGAATAACTAAAATAGCAAAATATTAAAAAAGTTATATGATTTTAAATAGAATGATACAAATCAATGTTACATAAAAGTAAATTTTCCTAAATAAAAGTAAAGTAACGATTTCACTAAAAAATTAAATTCAAAATTAATTAATTTACGTATATATATTTGGTAAAACATTTTTGATAAATCCAGTGATTTTAAATAGAATGATCAATAATTGATATATTGCATAAAAGTGTAAATTTTCCAATTTCACTAAAAGTGCATTTTACACTAAGAACATAACATTTTAATTTAATTTAAAAAATTATATAGTTTAGTTTCTTTTTTTATTAAATTATGTTATACTGTAAGTCATAGGTTACGAACTTCTTTGAATTGGTGTCCCCTTTTTTTAGTAAATATTACAATACTCCATTCCAGAGAAATTAGAGTGTGCATACATGATGCAGGGTGAAAAAACAGAAATGAAATTACTGATAGAATATATTGTTGGAATTGAAACGTTACTGAGAATTTCTTTATTTTCAGTAGAAATCTCACATACGCTAGCCTGGGTAATTAAGAAGCTCTATTTTAATGATTTGCTCTAATTATCAATTTTTTTGGTTCGAGGAGTTAAATTTTTAATGCTCAAGAACTATAAAGCTAAAAAGTACAATTACATGCTATTTAATTCACAGTTCATACTAATCAATGGCAAATCATTTCCTTCTATTTTCTACATTTCTTTTAAATAAAAATAAATTTCAAATGAAAAGAAACCATATATTTCTACCAGTAATATTTCTTGACATTTTATTTTAAGTTATATATATTTACTGAAATTAAATATGAAATGGGATTTGTTAATAGTATATGGTGTATCTGCGTGAAGTTCGTCCTGTGGGCGGCAATTAATTTGTCCGAAACAAACTGTTGTCGGCAAATGAATTAAAGATATGTATGTAGTTATCATCATAATAAGAAAGATAATCAAAATGCAACAGAGTAGGTCCCGGTTATAATCAGCCCTCTTTATTTTCCTTGAAAATGAATGTAGGACATTTCCAGACTGTCCTTGGTGTTCCATCAATATGACCTCCCTTGGACTATATCTTAACCTGCCTAAATTTTAAAAAGAGGATGTCCTTCGGGACCCATCACATTTTTTAGATATTTTTGGTTTTAGTGTGTGTGTGTTTCCTAGCTAGACAACCTGTGATAAGTAACAACAAGAATGAGGCTGGTGATTTTTTTAAATATGTATTTTATATATACATGTATTAAATAATGGCAATATTTTCCAAATATGTATTGAATATGATTTAGTGAAGCAAATTAAATTTAAAAATAAACTTTTTAATAGATAATCAACATTCTACTTTACGTACTTAGAAGTCATTTTGTATAATAAAAATCCAAGTATTCAGTTGAACTAAATCTTATCTGCCTCATTTCTCAATATTCAACGCAAATTTTCAATTATGATTACAAGGGTCAATGTATCGCAAATATGGTGTTTTTCGGTATGTAGTTAATTTACTCTTAATAACATTAGTAATTACCAGCAATTTGTCAAAATGTGATTGTGTTAACACAAACATTATAGAAATTATGTGAAACTCTAAAAATTGATGTCAGTACAAAGAAATGTAACAAAAAATAAAAATCACTTAAATTCTTATTAAATGTTTCCACATATTTATCCGTTGAGTAATTTTAATATCTATTACTAGCATTTATAAAATAAATTATTTTACAAGTCATGAAACAGATTTGTAATAATTAGCTAATGCTTTATCTTAGGGTGGAGAAAACTGTCTACCAAGCCTATTTCCTTTCTACCATATATTGCTAAAAGCGTAGACAACTGAGTAAACTAAATAACCACTTTAGAAATTTTATATATATATATATTAACACCACATAAATTTAGATATATAAGGCTTTTTACAATCCGTCATGTACTAAATTTATTCAAATTCCCAAAGAATCAAAATTAGCAGAAATTCGAGCAATGAATTTCATAATGACATTTTCAAATCATTATGAAATTTCATGGTTATGGAACAGATTTCAACTAGAGTTTAATTCCACGGAATTATATACAAGTTATTTGAAAATAAATTCTCACCTCTATCCTTACTGAAATTAATTGAATTTATTTAGAAAATTAAATTTTCAACATTTGAGTAAAATATATATATACGTAATTTTTGATTTATCTGTTTTCTTAACTTATATCGATGATACTATTTAATTCTAGAATATCAATGACATTTTAAAAGCACATAATTTTTCATAGCTTTTCTTTTTTAGACATTGAGAGAATTTTATCAAGATGTAAATCGTTGAAACCTCCCTTCAATTTTAAAATATGTACACAAATTTGAAATTCTGCAGAGTAAATAGAGAATAAAAGTAAACAGAGGTAGATAATTAAGCTATTAAATAAAGCCAGGAAGTAAAATATATATATGAAGATAATGATTTTTTCTGGAAATATCATATTATTGAGATTAAAAAAATTCGTTGTATTTAAATTTTGCATTATATTTCATCTTTGATGTGCTATACATTTAATATTAACAGATTATTCATTCATAAAATGTATTAAAGGTACGTAATGAGGTACGCGTTTCAGATATCAAATCGTTCACTTTCCAATATTTATAAAAATTATAGATTGTAAGTTTTCTGCAATAAACTTAGAATTTTATGACAAATTGGGCTTCGAATAACCTTATTTTTCTGTACTCTTCCTTTTTGTTATTCATAGTGAATGAGAAAATAAGATCATGCTGAAACGTGCAGTGTTTCAACGCTATGAGTGTGCAATTTAAATGAGTTTTCAACAAATTTATTATACTCTTTGCATCAAATATTGTTTTGTAAAAGAAGCAGCTAAGTGTTAAATTTCATTTACAAACAATAACTATCAGCATCGGTGGAAACTGGTTTGCAAGGCCTTCATTACAGACAGTCGCTAACCAGCCGAAGACATCCTTTTTTTTTAATGCAATGAATGCACACTTGCTGGAGAATAATAATCCAACGTAGCTTGAATAGTACATAGGAAAATAACCATGGATATTTACATCCCATCATTCCTCCAAACCACACAAATCTTGTCAAACATCCATCAATCGTTAAGTATAGTGTCGCGAAAGGAATTTCGAGTTCCAAAAGCTGTAAGAATTTACACTGTGAGCAAGTTTAATCTAGGTAATATCGTATATACATCGATTACACATGCATATTAGAAATGTGTAAAATCAGTTCATCTTGGAGATCAGATTTAAACTGCTCATTCACTGAATGTAACCCAAGTCTTTTTCACAATTTATTAGTTTACTGCTCAGGGAAAAATAAAAATATTACTTGAAAACTAATTTCTAATTTTAACTAAGAATTTAATTACAAATAAATAGATGCAAATAAAAATCATTAGAGATAAGTCTTTATTAAATACACGTCTGTATTAAATACATTATTAAATACTATTAATATAGGTTGATACCCCATAAGAATGCCAATTTCTTCTTTCAGTGCAAATTTGCCTTGCTTTTGAAAAAATGAGTTTACACTGCACTAATATGACAGCGAAGGACTACCTCTTTAAAGCTAATTGATGAAGCCGAGGCTAAATACTTTATTCTTGATTCACTTCCTTATTAGGGGACTTCCGTTTCTTCACAAACAAGGATTTTGTAAATATTTATCTAACTCAATAATTGAACCCGATTGGGAATCGGGTATTCCTTACAGTTTGATAATAGTTTCATAAAATTCTCCCCCAAATATTAGTATTGAAATATGCAGTCATAAAAAAGGCGAATAAACGAGAAATTATTGCGCTGAGTTATTTCACTATACCATTATACAGTATTCCTTAAATGTCTATTAGATGTTGTTTTTCATATTATTTAGTTTATTAGGTTGCGTAAAGAACTCAACAACTTTCAGCATCTAATGGATATTTTATTAGCGTAGCATGGATATTATCAGAGTCAAACATGGCGCTCAAATATTAACATGTTTTTTTAAGTACAGTTCGGTTTACAGTTAACAATGACATAAACAGTTAAAAGATATAAAAGTAAAATTACATAAAACTGAAATATAAATTACTACAATTATTACAAAAATTAACAATAATTACTTACTTTTGAATAAAATAAACTTAACATTTATTACTTAAGGAAATAGAATTAATTTGTTTTCTTCATAACCCTGTCAGACATCATTCAATCAATTTGAGAAAGCTGTTTGACAGGTACATCCATCTAGTGGCAAAAATAACAATAACTGTTGTCCTTACATTACTCCCTCACCAGTAACTGAGTTACGATAATCAGATAATCATGGTAGAAGAGAAGTTAAATTATAGATATATATTCAATACAATGTTAAGTTCAATATGTATCCTACTTTAGACACTGAACTAAAATGATAAATACTATAAATGAAACATTATAATTTAGTAAATAAGAATTAAATCAAAAATATCCTTGCACATATAGATATATATTAAGCAAAAAATAATTTATATAATACAAAAAATGAAATTATAATGAATCTTATTCTCATATCAAGTATTACTAATATGCAAAAATTTTCAGGATCTATTAATTAAGAAGATATATGAATATATTCACACAAGGTATCTTAATTAAAGATCAGGACATATTACTTAAATCTGATGCTGAAAAAAAAATATATATATAATTGAAATACTATACACACAAAATGTATCATAAATCCATACATACAATATCTTCTTGTTAATAATTACATAGTCAATGTGTTATTCTTTCAATGACATGAAATAAAGAACACAAATGATTCTGTAATCAATAATGTTGTGACATGTATAATGCATTGGGTAATAAAATTGGATAAATGTTGATATTTGATACTGTTATATGAGAGAGAGAATACCCAAAATTACACATTTAAATATAATTCCTACATAGAGAAATGTATCATGACAAAATAATTTGTATATCAGAAGAATAATTTCAAAGAGAAATATAATATAATAAGAATAATTTGTATCATAAAATAATTATATAAGCATACTAAATTCAGAAGATAAAGTACATATGTTGATACAGGAGAAATTATACGAAAATTAATATATTGATGTAAATAATGCAAAATAGAAAAAAAAATTCAAACAATAAAAAAGCATATTCATGTACTATAAAGGAATAATTTTTTTTACAAGAAATAATAATTAAGGCAAAATTTAAAGGTAACCAATATAATATGGTGAAATTATTTATGTATGTATATATCCACAACATAATTACACACTGAATAACTTTTGATGCAGACTATAATTGAGGAAAAGGTATAAACACATAAAGTTTTTAATCTTTAAACCTTACTGGTTGTTTTATTTTTCGACCACACCTGGAAGTTGTTTGATTATTAATTGGAAGGTGTGGATTTCTGTGATCTGAATTCTTATTTGTTTCTTTAGCTGTTGCTTGCTCGTTAACTTTGTCCATGACCAACAAATAGGCAGGTTTTAGACGGTCAATTGATATGTTCACATTTTTCTCTTTCATTGACAATGTGAAAAATTTATCAAAACGTTCAACTACCTTATATGGTCCTTGATAAGGTGGTTCAAGGGCCTTTTTCACTCTGTCTATTCTTACAAAAACATGAGAACAAGACCTTAGATCTTTATGTACAAATATTCTTTGCTGCTTGAAACTACCTGATAGTACTGGTTTCAGATGTTCCATGAACTTCTGTAACTGTGAGACAAAGGTTTCTTGGTCCATTTTGATGGTAGGTGGGTCGAAGAATTCTCCTGGTAACTTGATGCTTGAACCATACACCATTTGTGCAATTGAGTGGTTTGTGTCTGGTCTAATGGCAGCTCTCAAACCAAGTAGTACTGTAGGTAGGGATTCAGTCCACCTTATGTTGTTATGTGCTTTTATAGCACCTTTCAGGATCCTATGTTGTCTCTCTATTTTCCCGTTACATTGAGGGTGATATGAGGTAGTATGCAATACTTTAGCACCACATATAGCAGCAAGACATCTGAATAATTCGGATTCAAATTGTCTTCCTCTATCTGTTATAATTTGAGCAGGGACACCAAACCTGCTAATCCAGTTGTTGTAGAAAGCCCTACTATTTCAGCTCTTATGTCAGGTAAAGGAATTGCTTCTATCCAGGAAGAATACCGATCAATGCAAGTTAGGCAGTATTCCATGCCTTCCGAAGGTGGTAGTGGGCCAATCAAATCTATATGTACTACACTAAATCTTGCATCTGGAACTTGGTATTCTCCAAATTTTGACTTGGTGTGTCTGTTTACTTTGCATTTCTGACATCTGATACATTTCTTTGCCCATGCTGCTACTTGCTTCTTCATATCTGGCCAAATGAATTTTTCAGTCATCTGTTTGATGGTGCTTTTAACTCCAGGATGAGAAAAACCATGTATTTGTTGAAACATATCCATTCGAAATTCCTCTGGAATGTAAGGCCTAATATTTGGTGTTGAGATATCACACCATAGTGTCTTTCCTGATGGTAACGTTGATGGTTTAAACTGTAAAGAGGGGCTTTCCTGCATTAATTGTTGTAACTCTTTATCATGCACCTGCTTTTCTGCTATGGCATCATAGTCAATGATCGAGACAGATTCAATTCGCGATAAAGCATCAGCAACTACATTATCTTTGCCTTCAATATGTTGAATATTAGTGGAAAATTCAGAAATATATTGAAGTTGTCGTAGCTGCCTTGGTGATGCTTTTTCATTTTTCTGTCGAAATGCAAACGTGAGAGGCTTGTGATCAGTATAGATGGTGAAATCGTTGCCTTCTAACAGATGTTTGAAGTGTTTTACAGAAAGGTATATTCCCAATAGTTCTCTGTCATAGGTACTATACTTTCTCTGTGTATCATTCAGTTTTTGGAGTAGAAAGCTATTGGCTTCCAGCTCTTATTTTCATACTGTTGAAGTACTGAGCCAACTGCAAAATCTGATGCATCAGTGCAAAGTGATAAAGGCAATCCAGATCTTGGAAATGATAGAAGAGCAGCTTCAGCAAGATCAGCTTTACATTTTTCAAAGCTCCTTATTGTGTCATCAGTCCAAGGCACTTTTCTGCGGTCCTTCTTTTTGCTCCTTTCAGCAGTTCATGCAAAGGTGCTTGGGTCTTTGCTGCATCCTTCAGGTATCTTCTATAGAAATTTATCATACCAAGAAATGATCGCAAGTCATGAATAGTTGATGGTAATTTGTAGTTTGTAATGGCTTCAATTTTATCTGGTAAAACCATATTTCTGGTTTGTCGAACCAGAACGGCGGTATTTTAATACTCACGCCACTTGCTTCGAACGTTTCCGTGTCGGGCATTTTGAATTATTACGCAGATTGAAGACACACGTCCTAGTCACCAATTATTAGATGTTGTTTTTCATATTATTTAGTTTATTAGGTTGCGTAAAGAACTCAACAACTTTCAGCATCTAATGGATATTTTATTAGCGTAGCACGGATATTATCAGAGAGTCAAACATGGCGCTCAAATATTAACATGTTTTTTTTAAGTACAGTTCGGTTTACAGTTAACAATGACATAAACAGTTAAAAGATATAAAAGTAAAATTACATAAAACTGAAATATAAATTACTACAATTATTACAAAAATTAACAATAATTACTTACTTTTGAATAAAATAAACTTAACATTTATTACTTAAGGAAATAGAATTAATTTGTTTTCTTCATAACCCTGTCAGACATCATTCAATCAATTTGAGAAAGCTGTTTGACAGGTACATCCATCTAGTGGCAAAAATAACAATAACTGTTGTCCTTACATGTCCTATCATCTTGAAAATTATGTTTTAAATTTTTTTATTTTTATCTGCTTTTTATACAGATAACTGCATGAGAAGTTCAATATCTTCTGAAGAAAGTTCTGAAGCTACAAAAATACATCTAAAATTAAAATATCTCTTGAACTTTTCACAATTTTCCAATCAGTATCTGCAAAATTAAAATTTTAATCTTTCATTTATTCAGCATAAATTTAGTTCAGTTCTAAATACAGAGCAAAAATCTGGATTTTTTAAGATTAATTTGCACAAAATGAGTGGATGACTTAATGAAAAATTCACTGCCACAGGTATAGTTGTCATTTCTACTGCCATCCATATAAACCCGGATAACTGAAGTTGGAATTTGGTTAATGATCTCGACAGCAAGCAGTAAAAGGTAATCAGGCAAACCATGTTTTTACTAGTCCGAGTACCCAGTTTAGTCTGAAAATGTACGCTGGACAGACCCTCCAATGGATTAATGAATGCCCTTAAATTATGTTTTTCGATAACTGGATGCAACAAGTCCATAGAATGCAATCTGAAAAATGGACTATATCTTTTCAATCTCTGGTTTATTAACCCAGTTGTTAAGGAAGACAGAGTTTCTATTATCATTTCCGTAGCTACAAAGTTTATGAAAATAATAGTTACATGATAATTCCTTACGGCGTAAATGAAGTGGTATGGCTGTTGATAGATCAGATGTAAACTTTAAAAAGGCGAAGTTCGGAATGCACTTAAACATATTCGAAAAACTTGATGGTCCACAGTGTCCAGTCTACGAAAAACTGAATTTCTAGTAGACCATATAAAACACAACCATAATCTATTCGAGATTGCATTGATAAATTCAGAGTGACATTCTTACGATAGGCACTCCAAGAATTATTAGAAAATATCTTTAAAATGTTTAACGACTTTTTACATTTCTTCCGTAAATATAAAATGTGACATAAAAAAAATAGAAGCTTTCTGTCAAATATTATTTTGAGCAATGTTATTTCATCAACCATTAGAATAGGGGTGTTTTGTATGTCCGTAAATGAATTAGCATGAAACTAGTTTGACGATAAAAATGCACACATTTACTTTTAGTTGCAGAAATTTGTGCCCATTATTATCGCTCAAAAAATGATTTTATTAACAGCAGATTGCAGTTTTCTGTCAAGTAAGGGAATACTGGAGCCTGGGTAAGAAATCTGCAGATCTTCCTCATAATGTACAATGAATAGAAAGTGGAAGGGTGTTTAATGCTTCTTATATGAAGTTTAAAAAGCATAACACTTAAAATGTTACTCACAGGTACTTCTTCATCTTGTATAAAAGGATATAAAACAGTTTATTTAATGCGCTGACATTAAAAATTGCAATGCCAAAAATTTCTGGTTATAAATTTGGTAGATTGTCACAGAATCCAAACTCAAACAATGTGTAGAGAATACATACTTCTGTGTTCGATCAAACGCTTTTTTACAGATAAAAAAATATATGAACAAAAGGATTCCGTCTGTCGATGGAATTACGAATATATTATTCTCTTTATATATAATATTACCTAGAGTAGATCTTCGTTTCCAGAAACCATTTTGAAAAAAAGTGAAATACATTTATTTTTTTCTCTATCACATAAATAAAACGCCTTTTGACGATATTTTCCAGCGTTTTACTAAGGCAACTCGTTAGTGCTATTGACTTGCAACTTTAAGGGTTCAAAGGCTTCGGTATAGGGATGATAAAGTGGGATATTCATGCTCTACCCAAATTCTATTAAAAAAAGCAAGTAAATTTGATAGGAAATCGGTACTTAAATGAGTCAACATTTAGTAGCTAATTCCATCTTGACAAAGACTAGACTGTTTCGTTTGAAACAGAAATCTTAATTCTAACTTCTACAATTCACTGTTATATGGAAGGTAATTTCTGCCGTGAAATTTTAGAGGAATTTGTTCAGAATTTTTCTTAATTTGAAGAAACGTTGTACTATAGGATTCAGAATCGATACTTTAGTAAAAGTTTCAGCAAGTTTATTAGCAATATCACTGGAAGAATAGGTATCAGTACTGTTTATCAGGACAGAGATAGAATTCTGATAGATTCCACTAGCTACTTTGACGTTCTTCCATAATTGGTTACTGCATGTAGGTATTAAAGTAACACAACGAACCCATGATTCTTTCTGATTTTGGCGTCTAGTTTGCTTGAAAATGTTTTAGAATTTTTGAAAGCAAGGAGATTTATCGTAGCTGGATATCGTCTAAAGACAAAGAGACTCCATGGCTTTTTTTGCCTTTTGTATGCTAAGCGACATGCATCATTTCCCTAAGATTTATAAAGTTTTTTTTTTTGACTTTGCAGATGCTTTTGGAATAGCTGTATCGGCAGTGCAAATGATTGATTTTGTGTCCTCTTTAACAGCAATGTGGTGTTACGACATCTCCAAGGCATTTCGCTCACTCACCTCAGGGGTAAAAATAAAATGAGAAGAATTCCTTCAACACTCTGTGTGTGAATTGTGAGGTCCGTCGTAAATTTTTGAACATTCATTTCTCAATAAATATTTTTAGTTTTTAAGTTCAATAAACTGTGTCGTTCAAAGAAGTGGGCTATTTATTCACAAGAATCACCAAACAAACCAGATTTCCACGAGAAAGAAAACTACAAGCTACATCATTACGCTCAGTCTTGATCATTGTTTCAGTAATAACAGCCCATTTTTGAATAAGTTCTAATTGACCTGTCCGTAGATATATACAGGGGGTCTTTTTACCATTATATTACATCTAACCTGTCGTATATTTAGGAAAAATGATCGTCGTTATGGAAATCATTTTCAGCATTTACACTCAGTAATGGTAAGATTGAAGGGGAACAAATAGCCAAGTTTATTGAATGAAATGTTTTTGCAATTTGATGAAAATAAATTTTTTTCGATAGTTTTTAATAGACAGAGACAATTTTCAGAAATAAATTTCTCTATTTGATGGCACCGCATAGTTGTATCAACACTTCCCCACAAGTTATTATTAAAATCATCAATCAATTTAAATAGAGCAGGTAACTGTTCGAATAAATCATTAAGATCTTCCAGATGTATATTGTCATGTGATAGTAGATACTGAAGCAAACTCTGTTATTATCCACGTTATATGTATTTGTAGAGCCACAGATTGAAGGGTAGTATTTAAAGAACGTACAGTTATAGGGTGTATCCAAGACAAAAATATGCACACTCTTGGCGTAGAAGTTGTGGCGCTTTCATTGCAATCTTTTCTGTGTATCTATATCGAGTGCATATGTTTAAGAAAAGTTTCTTGAAAACAAAAATATACAGGATTTCGGGAAGACATAATATATTTGATAACCTCAAAATGAGAACGAATACGACAAATCTAAGAGATAAAGATAGGTATTCCTTAATTTGTAAACACTCTTTTATAGAGCAGGGAAGCCTAATTTTCGATAGTACTTCTTCTCTAAAGATGATATCCTCTTTCAATGTATGCAAAATTTGCATCTGATTGCAGAGTAAAGAAAGATTTCCTGCTGGTCAAAGAAGACTTTTTAAGGTCGTCTTTGGCATCTTTTAATTTCAAAGCCTTAAAAGATCTAAAATTCGTAGAAGACGATTTATGTTTTCTGTAAAATGAGTCAATTTTTGAGAATTCATAAAAAATTGGATTTCAGGAAAAATTACATTTTCTGTTTGGGTGCCAAAAGTTAACCTTAGAATTCTTCATTGTATTAACATAAATAATGTTTGCAGAGAGACTTCGAGATGTTACAATGTGTATGGCTTCAGGATAGGAAATGTTTTGAACAGCTGTTATCTCTTTTACTGAAATCAATGTAGGACATAAGCGACAGTAAGGTGAATAATTACCATTATAATTTACACATTTCTTTTTGCTTGACAATTAAAACATTAATGCCTAACTTCAGAACAACGAGCGCAAGTAATATTTCTTCTTCAAGACATTTTGATATGGCCAAAACGCTGGAATTGGAAGAATCTTAATGCTTTAAGAATATATGGAAGCACAGATAGTGATATACATATAAGCAACCTTGATAGCTTCAAGTAATTTAATTGTTCAAAATATAGGAATTAAATGTTTGGTGTTTATAAATTTATCATACTTTTTTTTTTCATCTTGATTCGCTTGATATTCAAACTTTTTGATTCTGAAAATTATGGGTGATTTCCTCTTTCGAGACATTTAAGAGATTGGCAGTTGAGATAACGCCGCAAGAATAATAAAAGGGAATATGGAGTATGACAATGGTATCCTAATTGTCTAATTTATACATGTTTTAATTGATATGCTCTGATTAATAGAAGACGTTTCAATGAATAGGTCATTGGAGTGTAGTTTTCGGATGGACCTAACTGCACCAAGATAGCCAGATTTACCCTTTTCAATAAGAAATAGACACAATTAAAAAGGAACTTTTTTTAATCTTATAATGAAAAATTTAGCATCAGCAAAATCAATCTCTCAAGGAAGAGAAAATCAAGATACTTCCATAGGGAAAGCAAAAAACCAATTTGAGGTCTAACGGCACCATCCACCATGGAGCCTTACAAGAGGATGTAGATAATAGCAACAATGCTAATCAGACCATATATGCTTTCAACAGAAAACTGTTGTGTACTTCACCTTTAACAAGTCATTGAGTTAAATCACTTGATCTATTTAAGCCGACTGGTATGAAGAGAACCATTGCAGACCATCCATTTACCTGAAGTAATATGTTGATCTCTGTGTACCTCATTCACGGATTCTCCTTTCTTGAGGTACGGATCTCTGCGCAGCTCAAACACGCGGGTGATATAGTCCACAAGAAAAGCTAATAGCAACAGAGTGTCAATAGCTACTGAGGGGAAGACCTCAACCTCTAATGAGGCTACTGCAATCACAGATAAATGAAAAAGAAAGTAGAACATGAGAAGTAAAAGAAAAAAGAACATAGGTGTACCTTGAGATTGTGAACCGTCTTTCATTACGTCTCTCTCTGGAGGTTTACTGAAAGAAAATAAACTTCCAGAGAGGGACGCAATGAAAATCACTGCGATAAGTTTAGTTTTCTGGATAATTTATCAGAAATCGAGAATGCAAATTTTAAATTAAAATGCATTAAATTAAAGTTGTTTTTACGGTAGGATAACAATAAAAATATTAACGTATAACTTACGCTGAAAAAGAAGCTGTAAAAGATATTTTTACAGCCAGTAACCATTTGATGTTCTGAATTTATTGCCAAATAATTTGTGTTTCCACTTGAAGATCATACTGAAAATATTCCTGTTTGTGTTGATTAGATTATTATCGAAATAATAATAGATCTTGAGAGAAATATTTACTACCAAGCATATCTCGGGAAAGACTAATTAATTTACCTTTGATGGTAACTGAAAATGAAATCTGAAGTGATGCAAAAAAAAATTATAGAAAAATATATAACTAAGAAATTTAGAATAAATGTAAATTATTTTCAATAAATTGTTAAAAAAAAAAAGTTTAAAAAGTGCTTTCATCAAAACTTCCTTCTTAGCAAAGAAAAAAAAAATTGTTCCTTCTTAGCAAAGAAAAAAAAAATTGGTGCTGACTTGAACTACTTTGCAAGCGGGCGGTATATAACCTTGCGCCACTGTCCACACATGGCATTAATATAGAAATACTCAAAAAATAAATGACAAAAATAATGTGAAATGCTTATATCATACATTATGAATTTACTTCTAAGATGAAAGTTAAATAAATAATAATAAAGAAAAACTGACTCTGAACTATACTACATAAAGTTTATTTTGTTAACTTTTATGACAGAAATTAAAAAATTGAATGCATAAATTTCTCAAGAAAATGTTATCAAAAATAGGGAAAAGATTAAAGAGCATACTGGGAAGTTCAATCGCTAGTTGCGTTTTTTTGTGTATTTTTTTTCTTTTTGCATTCATCAGCTTAGTAGTTAGTTCGGATTGCCGCATACCCACATAGGCAACGGACATAAATATTGCCGCTCATTATTGAAGACGGACACCACAGCAAGAAAGAACTTCTCAGAACGCCCCTCTGTAGTGAAGTAAATTTTTATATATATAGGTGTTTATATAAAATAAAAGGAAAAACTGGTAGCTATTCTTCTAATACTTAGAACTGCATATATTTTTCTTTTTGTTATATTTTAAATTAATGGTACATTTTCTTAGTATCTATTAAATTTTATTTGTAAATAAAGTATTACTTCCATAATGTATTCTCACCATAATGTTTCAAAACTTAAGATTGCCTATTTAGTATTTCTCACACAAACGTAGTGTCTAACTAGATTGATTCTTTAAAAAAATAAATTTTTAATATATCTGAAACCACAAGAAATGTTGCAATTTTCAAATGTTTTTTACTTTTTGAACATATAATGAAGAATTGTCTGTTATTTTATTATATTGAAAATTCCTTATAAGAAATCTATAAATTGTGTGTTTACAAAAGCTGCACATTGCTTATAACATAATTCATTGAAACTGTTGATTATTGCATTTAATGTTCAAATGTATGTATTGTTTTTCATTGATTACAATTATGTGTGCAGTTAATTTTACTTTTAATGTATATGTGTGTGGTCACCTGTTCATTTGGATGTCCCTAATTTTTTCTTGTTTGTGACACTATTATAATATTTTTTTATGAGAACTAAAATCCTATATATATGATCACATTTAATTTTTTATTGAAATCATTTCTTGCATTTTTAATACATTGTAATTGAATACATTAAATATATATGTATTACAATATGTTAATTTAGATAACAATTTTACCGTTCTTTCAGGTGAAATGGCGCGAAAAGGTGTAATTAAGTTCCACCATATCACACAGTTTTTTCGTACTCATTTAAAGATGATACAGAAGGGTCAGAATGCTGTGGAATCAAACCACATAAAAGCATTAAATTATGATGTAAAAACTGCTTGAAGGTTTGATAGAAGCTAGCATGTGAAAGATAAAGTTTATAAAGTAGAGGTTTGTTTCATGTTTAATCTTTTGATTTATAATGCATATATATATAATAGCAAAAGTATATTTAAATATATTTTACTGTTAAAAAATAAATGAATCATTATATAATATTTCATCTGTTACTGTATATTTTTTTTACCTTGAGTACATTAGAAAAAATTTAATGTAAACAATGTGATAACAAACAGAATCAATAAAACAACATTTTAAGAAGTTGTTATGAAGAAATTTTCAATAATTAAATGCATTACATTAAAAAATTACATAAGCAAACTGTAAAATATTTTATTAAAAGTTAGAATCATCTTGAGCTTAGATTTTAGTAAGGGTTTCAGATCTACATGAAAGATATGGTTCTGATAGAATTAGATCTTGTGTACAAAAAAAAAAAAAAAAAAAAAATTATGATTGATAAGCAAAAAAAATTTTTTATGTATTTATAAATTTTATTAAATGCTTAAATCAAATTAATTATTTTTAAATTATTGTATTTTCCTGTATATGATCCTGCACTGATGTATTTAAATCTCAGAATTTCGTTGTGTCTGTATTATATGCCACAACGGATTATATAATAAAAACATTTGCTGTTCTGTTTTGTAAAATATATAACAGATTGTATATATAACAAAGCTTTTTTTAATATTATCATATATTTTTTATTTTATATGACAACACATTATCTGCAGTATATATCTTGAATCATTTGTCGAAAAAATTACCATGCATTATATGCCACTGCAGATTTATATACAGGAAAATATGGTAATTGGAGTAGCTATATTGATATATAATAATTTAATTTGAATTCAGAAAATTTATTTTTTGTTTGCAGATGACATTTGAAATAGATGGCAGAGTTAAGAATGGCAAATGAGAATGTCTAAGATGCTTAGTGCGTTGCCACCATATGGCAGCAGCATTAATATATGCTCACCATAATGTTTCAATTACGGATAAAGCTTGTCAATGGAACTTTATGAAAGTAATAAATAAACATAATGATTAAAATAATGTTGATGAGCTTTTTCCGTTGAAAAGCTATGGGCTTGTTGTACCAGCGGATGATGATTTTAATCATAAACAAGAAAGTTTTAATGTATTAAAAACTCATGATGAAGTTGATGGCTTCACTTGGCTGCTTAGTCCTGAATCAACACCTACAACTTTAGAATTTCTAACTATAGATGAAAGAATTTAATCTATAGTTATAGATGAAATTCTGATGATGAATATAGATGAAATTCTTTCATCTATAGAATATAAAAATGCTTCAGATCGTGGCATTTTTTTGAAGCAGAAATGTGCTATATCTCAAGAAGATATTGCTGAAGAAACAAAAGGCCAATCAACGAATCCAAAATATGCCAAATATAGACATTTACGTCTTACTGCAAGTAATTTTGGGCCCATTTTACCTGTGATTCGTAGAAATAGTTGTTTTCAAAAGTTGTATAGTAAAGTGTAAAGTTGTATGGTGCCATCGTTATTCAAAAAGTTGTATGATGCTGGTAATTTGGACAAAGTTCGGCAAATTCAGTGAGGCAAACAGCATTAGAGAACTGCAATTTCTGAATTTGAATTGGGTATCAAGAAAACAGTTGAATCTACTGGGCTATTGTTGGATCCATCAGATTTATTAGGAGCCAGTCCTGATGAGCTAATTGTTAATGAAGATGGAATTGTAGCTATTTTTGAAATTAAATGCCCATTCAAATTTAGAAATTTTCTTCTTACTAAATGCTTTAAAGGTGCTTCTCATTATGCTGTTTTATTGATGAACATGAAATATACAGTGTTAATAAAAAGCATGACTATTATCACCAAGTTCAAGGACAAATGGCTATTTTAAATATTGCTATTTGCTACTTGGTGATAGACTTTAAAAGACTTTTTGTGTATAATATACATCGAGAAGCTGACTGAAATCATCTGGAAACCATTCAAAGCTTTGACACAGGTGCCGTAAAATCCATGCGCCAAATTCTGAGATTGCCGATTTTTTGACGGATTTTCTTATGTATCTGGCAACCTTGTTTTTGTTACGTCATACGTATGGAGACCTATAAGAATTATGTAGAAAATTCTATTTTGGTAACCCTAGTGTTTACGTCATCACGCACGTCACGAAACGTCATTTTGGCAACACTTCTTCATCGCCAAAAAAATTCAGAATTTGGAATCATGGATTATACGGCACCAGTGCCACTAACCGTTTCTGTGTTGCTATCTCTTTTAAATCTTAAGATTACTCTTTTAAATCTTAGATTCTTACACCAACATTAACTTTTAAGAACTTGTTTTGTTATGGAATCTATGCTTGTACAAAAGATTTTGCTCGTGTTTCATTCAAAAATTAAAAATATTTTGATTTTTTTTTATCTTAATCAATTTCAGCCTCTGATCAGACAGTAAGGTGATAAGAACTTTTTCCGTAATATTTGACCAAACAATGCATCAAACTGCAAATGAGATAAAAATTGCTACTTTGAGAAAATTTACAGTTATCCTAAAAACTAAGTGTTCTATGAACAGAGAATACAAATGATATTAATATTTTAATAAACTTTCAGAAAAATGTGGAATATATTTTAAATATTCTAACAAATTAATATTCCTGATGAGAAACGAAAGAAAATTGAAGAAAAGTATAAATGAAAAATATTTTTTAGGATGAAGCAGATTATATGTATATATAGGAAAAAGTTTACTTTTCTTTAAATTAAATTTGTTTATAAATATTAACAATATACACAAAGCCTTTTAGACCCTTGAAATTTGAATATAAAAACCTCCTTGAATTCTTGTGGGACCTGATAATAAATAAATTTCACGCTGTCTGTTTTACTATATACATTTACAACATAAATATTTGCACGCATTTAAGAGTGGTAACACATTCTTATTTAGTATTAAATTTGATATTGTAACAGGGCCTTTTCTCAGAAATAATTTTACTTTACAGATAAACAATTTTCAATTTAAATTCTATTTTTCTTAGGATTGAGTAATACAATTATTTATTTTGATTTACAAATTGAATTCTCACCATTACTTAATAAAAAATCTTAGTCAACGTAATTTGATTCAGAATCTTTATCTCTTTGAACTTTTGATAATCTTAAATATTTTCTAAATCTCTTAAGGACACGTTTATTTTATGCTTGTTAATTATAAGATCTTGGATTTTTATTAACAGAGATTACAGTTTTTAATAAGCTTCCTTAAAAATTACTTTTATATAATTCCAACAGCTTTGTCATCCATTCCATTGGATTGTGAATGATGTGGATTAATAAACTGGCATTCTTTTAGAAAATTTTAAAACTCAAAACTAAAATGGATTGTTATCACATACAATTATTTCCGATACACCAAATCTAGCAAATATTATTTCTAAGGATTTTATTAGTTTCCACTGTTTTAGTACTTTTTTCACTTTAATCCCTTTTGAGTAATAATCAATCAGCACCAAATAATTGTTATTTCTGTAAAACAAATCAATACCAACTTTCTGATATGATCTGCACAGTACATCATGAATCATTAATGGTTCTTTAAACTGAGCCTTCTTAAATTTGTCGCAAATACAACATTGTTCAGCTATGTTTTCAACGTCAAGACCACAAGCCATTAAATAATTCTCTCGCCCTACTTTTACATTTTTCTATATTACATGAGATTCATGTATTAAACTTAACATTTTTTTTCTGCAATGATACAGGAACTATTAATTTATTGATTAAAAATATTAAATCATCAATAATAAGTCAATTTTGCAATTTATAATAATTTTTAAGCCCTTCATCAGTTTGTATTGCATTCTTAAATCGTTTGATTCTGTGTTCACTCATGGATAAATGTTTAGAAATAGAATGAATCATATTTAACATTTCTGGGCCATCACTTACCTTATCTTTAATGTACGCTGCAGTTAATGTATCTGTTAAATACATTTGACCAACAGGTAAATATTTAACATTGTCATCATATTTTAGAAATTTTAAGAGCATATTCTGCAAATGATTTGAAATTTTATTATCTTTTGAGTAGTTACTAATAACTGTTTATGATATGTTTGAATGAGGATCTTATGACCGTATAATAAATTGTAGTATTTTTCAAAAGCAAAATTTATGGCTAAATATTCTTTCTCAATCTGCGCATTTCCCTTCTCAATTTTAGTGAGACTTCTATAAGCAAATGAAATAAGATGGTTAACCTGTATTAAACACCTAGTCCATCTTTAGAACTGTCGCTTTGTAGAACTGTTTCTTTTATACTATAAAATACTTTTAAAATAGGTGTTGAACTTAAAAGTACTTTAATATCCTTAAATGCTTTATCATACTCAGTCGACCATTGAAAATGAACATGTTTTGATAATGAAAAGGCTGTTATCATTGCTAAATTAGGCAAAAAGTTTGACAGAAAATTAACCATACTCGAGAGTCTTGCATATCCTTTTTTATTTTAAGCTGAGGTAATTCCTTAATAGCCTTTACATGATTTGAGTCAACTGTTATACCCTCTCTAGAAATTATGACTCCCATATATTTAACCTCATTAACTTTAAATTGAAATTTTTCAAGAATAATTTTACATCTAGATTAAATTTAATTTTTCCTTGTTCATTACCTCAATTAATATTCCGTCTTGTTTTTCTTCACTAGTTGCAGCCCAAATTATGTCATCAAAATGTATTTCCACACCTTTTGTAACCCCCAAAAGCTTTCGGTTATGCTTTTAAAAAACTTCAAGTGTGGAAACGATTTTGAAAGGTATACGAATGAACTTATATCTTACAAAAAGAGATTTTAAAAGTACATAATTCAGAACTACTTTCATTTAATGGGATTAACCAAAATTCTTCTCTTAAATCTAACACTGAAAAATATTGTTTACCTTCTAACCTACTAATTACATCTTCCAAACAAGGAATAACATGATATTCTCGTTTAATTACTCTATTTAAAATTCTAAGGTCTAAGCATATTCTTAATTTATTATTTGGTTTCTCAACTATCACAAAACTACTTACCCAATCTGTTGGTTTATTTACCTGTGAAATTATTACCCTTTCCCAAAGGTCTGATAATGTTAATTTTATCTTTTTATGTAATGCTAATGGTACTCTGCGAGGAAAATTAATAACAGGTTTCACATTTCTTTTTACAACTTTATTGTAGGATTCTCCAGGAAAGCGACTTAATCCTACAAAAACTTCATGATATTTATTCAATATATATCGTTTATCATGAATCTTTATTTCATCAACACGTTGAACCAAAATTTTATACATAATATTTTACATGCATCTAAGCCTATAATTGGTTTTGATGGGACATCTATTGTAATAAATGGTAATTTCACAGAATAACATTTACCTATTCTACATTCAAGATTTACCTGTCTCTCAGGTTTAAATTTATGATTACCGTTTGTTACTAACATCAAATTAGTAGAAACTAAATTACACATTCATATAGTTTACAATTATAATAAAGACAAAATATTGACTTGCGCTTCTGCATCAAGTTTAATATTTATGCCTTGATTCTAAACATATATAGTTTTGTTTTATGATTTTTCATTTGTTTCTTCATTTCCCACAAAATCAATATAAAACTAGATGAACTTTCATGGTCTTTATTTACCACTTCATCTAAACATCATTTACTTTTATTATCCCTTTTTCTTCTTAAATTGGTTTTGCAAATTTTGCTTACAATTGTTATATAATTTATTGTAAGCAAAACACTATCTTATGACATGATGTTTTCCATATTTACCCCTGTTTGACCGCAGTGGCTTGGTTGGTTAGGATGTCGCTCTCAATAGCGGAAGACAATTAGAATTCCAGCTTAACTGAGGATCCGTCATGTAGGCAGCCTGGGTATGTTAAAACTAAAAGTGGTCGCAATGTCTTCCAACTGAAATAATACCTCTGGGGGTGGCAGGCTTAGTATTGTGGGTCTTCAGCTTGGTCCCTGCTTCAAAATCACGAAGACTTTTACCGACTGCTTCTGTCTAACTCGTAGAGCCTAACTTAGGGCATGGCATGAGGAAACATATTTGTGCAACATCTACCACAATAAATTATCACCAGTTTCTTGTTATTATTTCCCCAATATCGGTTTGAATTCAAAGAATCTATGTTAGCTAAGGTATTTACTTGTTTCTTAATGGTTTTAAGCCGTACGCAGTCTCTTGTGCTCCTTATGTTACGGTACTGAAGATATTCTTCCTCACTAACGTCTCTTTGGCGATGCTATGAATCATCAGTTCCTCAACGAAGACGAAAACATTACATATCCTCATATCGTGGCTAGTTGTGCTATTGAAATGGGCAGCCTTTCTTCAACAGCTACTTGATAATTTTGTATTTAGGATATGCAAACAATGTAAATTGTATTTTAAAGTCATATCCAATACTGAAGTTTGGATTTTCCTTGAGTCAGTTGTTACTTGGAAGCTTTTTGCCTATTTTATATCTTTCGAATCTAGTTTTAATTTTTAAGAAATGTTTTTACTCTTTTATCAATAGAGATAGGCAATCATGTCTCGACTCCTCATTGATAATTTAATAATTAACTTGGACGGACGGTGTAAATCATATGCAATATTCAAAATTTATCATATTCTGTACTGATCTCAATTTCTCATGCTTTGTCATATGGATGTTCCAATCTTATTATGATCGAAGCTAATATTTCTATTGAAGCTCATTTCTTTCACTTGTTCTCAAACTATGTAAATATGTGATAAAACCAGCAGTAAGATATACAGTTTTTAATCTTAAGATCATCCTATTACTAATACAAGTGCTACACCCAATACTAAAAATTTATTAAAATATGAAAAATTATAAAGTTCATTAAATCCTCTTTACTCGTTCAACTCAGAAGGTTATTTTTTAAGAATTAGGAGTTTTCAAATTAAGTTATCTGTGTGCTATTTTAGTTTTAAAGTAAAGTGAAATAATAACCAAAACGTGTTATTTTAAAATTGATTAAAATTTTGATAAATTAATTGGTTACTACACTATAATAATAAAAGTTAATCTTTCGTGTTTTACAAATTCAAACGTAACCCATCAATATTACAAAATTTATACTTCTATAAATTCTTTTATGATATATATAGAAAATTCCATAACAAAATAGCATATGTAAGTCTTTATCTTAGATATTATACAACATACAATATTTCATGCATATTTATTATTCTTTATATTCATGAAATGAAGTAAACAAAGTTGTATTAAACTAATTTATATAAATGGGAAATTAAATCTTAAAATATTTCCATATAAAACCATATTCAATTTTTATTTAAATCATTCAAAAGATTTAACAGCAACCACACACACAGATTATTTTAAAACACATTAAATATATATATAACTTATAGTTTTTAAAGAATTATAATAAAAGAAAAACATACTAAAAATTATATAAATATTTATGTTTCCCAGGAAACAATATTTAAATCTGTGATTCTGTTTCAGCAGTTTGAAAGAAAGCAGATTTAATAATTCTTAAATATATTCACTAAATGAAAAATGCAAGGAAAGAAAAAAATCTTATTTACAACTTTCTAAAATAATAAACACTAATCAGATCAATCAACAATAAGAATTCTTTTATGATCAATTCTATTCCAGCCTAGTTGTAGAACTTCACATGGAAAGAGTATTAAGTCCTAAAGGTAGAGCAACAGCAAAGTTCATTATCTAAGCACTGATAGTCAAAATGAAATCATGCAAATTACTGGTAACAATATAAGAAAGAAGATTTGACAATCTCTTTAGAAAGTCCATTATTATTCTATGATTTTAGATTGTATTTCTGATTTTAGAAAAACTGAAAAGATGATACTTATCATATGCTTTGTATCTACAGAGATAGAATGACAGATATCATGAAGTATTCTTACGCTTTATTAAAGATAACGAGTTTACGAATATCGGTCTATGTGTGACCCCCATTGAAATTGTGGAACTTTCTCCTTGATGATTGAGAGCCTACTGATACGACAATGGTGCAAATATAAAAGAGAAGAAAAATACAAAATAAATTACGTGTTTTACGTTTCGTGCGCAGTTTGAATCAGTGATTAACGAAGCAGCAAATGTGAATACAGATACACATCTGATTTTCTTCGAGTAATCAAGGATTGTATTTATTTTCTTCTCTTAAAATATTGGATATTATTTAGAAAAGGATTTCCCTTTTAAGGGGACAGTGACCTTTCAAAACTTTTTCAATTTTTATTCAAATTTCTTGAAATTCGGCTCACATATTGTATATTTACGTTAAACTGTAAAATTTTCATTTAAAATATAAATTAAAAAGTGATTTATGGCAATAAATGTAATTATAATATCCGATAAATGTTCAATACTAAAATAACCCCCTGCGTCTTAAATATGGAAATATTTTTTCAATTTTCATAAATAATATATATATATATATATATATATATATGAAACTATCTTTAAAAATAACACCTTACAAAGTACATTTGTTAAATAAAAATTTTTAAATACATTTTTCATAAAAATATCACATCAATATTAATATCAGACCTTAAATTTTAATTTAATGTAAAGTTAAAACTAATACTTTTAGAAACATTTAAAGAAAACAGCATAACGTACAACTGTAGCAAATGCCTTGTACATGGGAAAAAAGTTAATGCGCATGGAGCATTTTACGTTCACACAATATAAGAAACATTTAGAAAATGTTTTTTTTATCTATGTTTGCACAATCCAGTGTTCGAGAGAATGATTCCATTGCTGCATGGCCTTTTCCAATGTTCAAAAAAGCTGCCACAACTTAGTTATTGACATCAAATTTTCGTGAGAAGGGCTCTCTAGGACTTGAAAAAGTTGAGCCAAATTTTTCTTTGCAAGATTTGCAGGACATTTCTAGTTTCACTGAAAAACCATAATTTTTCCGAGAGGATACATCTAAAGAGCAGACACTAGAATTACTGCATGGCAAATTCCTTAGAAGACTAGAAAAGCAGTTTTTATTCATAAGAATATACTCATTTCCACTTGCAGAAGTAATATCATTACGTAAATGGCTAGATTCCGGAACATTTACATCTTTAAAAGAAAATTTTTGGTCATTTGTTTCCTTTGGTACAGCTTCCTCAGCAAATTTTGATTGTATTTTATGAGGGGATTCAATAGCAGCAAGTTTTCGTTACGTTAATCTGCCTTTGTGTTTCCTGTATCTTGAACTAATTGCATGCATTAGGATGAAAATTACAATGTTCGATTCAAGAGATTATTATTTAAGAAAGTAGTTCTGAAAAGAACTGTTTTATAAACATTGAGCAGCAAACAGAAATATAAGTTCCAAAATCAAAACAGAATTCAAGCGGTGAAATCTAAATAATGATAGCTGTGAAAAATCAATAAGATTAGTGTTACCAGACGAAATCATACAAAAATGAAAACTAAATAATTTTGATGTGTCTAAAATATAAGCTCATTCTAAAACAAAAATTCAGTAAATAATAATTTGAAGAATAAATATTTGCATGCTGTGAGACGATAGGAAATGGGGGTGGTCGTTTGTTTACAAAATAAGTTTTAATCGTGTAAATCAAACAAATGTTTGCCAAAATGTGTGATATTGAAAACTTATAACTTTCTAGAAATACATATATTTCATTGGAAATTAGTTATTATTCAAATACACTAGCCTCGTGTTCCTTGTTTACGTTTTACGAGCAAACGTGAAAAAAGGGGCGTGTGGCACATTGTTTACTTTATTAAAAGATTAATAACTTTGCCTAAAATTGACTGAAATCAAAAATTCTTTTTGTATAATATGGAGAATGAATCATATTTTTTATAAACTAAAAAAGAAAAATCGATATTTTTGTCGATTTTTTACATTTTGATAGTCTACTGTACCCTTAACTTTAAAACGTCTCTCACACTTACCAGGAAAGTAAAATTGAAACTGTTCGATTCATAAGATATCAATTAGGAGTATTTTATGATGCTCTTTTTGAAATTTCCAAAGATGAGAACTTTTCAAAAGAAACGCAATATATAGCACAAATTCTGTGCGCCAAAATCAAGAATTATAAGTTTATTTGTTCCTTAATTCTTTGGAACGATTTGATTAACAGAATTAATCCTGTCAGCAAACAATTGCAAGAAAAGGGTTTTAGTGTTACACTAGCTTTAAAGACAATAAATAACTTAAAAATATTATTTGAAGAATGTAGAAATGAATTCATTTACAAAAGTATTTTTGAGGAAGACAAAAAGACTTAATAAAAGAGTGGATGTCGAACCACACTTTAAATTTGAAGTTCGAAGAAAGAAAAGAAATGTAACTTCGACATCGAACATGCTGATATAACTCCTCTAAATTCTTTTCCAAAAGAATTTCGTAAACTTCTCTTTTGTCTCAATTGACAAAAGAGAAGTTTACAGCAAATGTCTTTTTTAGAATATATAAATGTTGCTTGGTATCCTGAAACGAAATATTTGATGTAATAAGAAATCATTGTAATAATTTTAATTTTCTTGGTAATTTATTAGAATTTGAAAATGCAACTTTGAAAATAAAATGAAGTAAATTAGAAAAATTATTACAATGAATTGACGATAAAGATGTTAAGGCAGAACTTTCTGATAAAATAATAGTTTCGGAAACATTTATTCAACTGATATGAATGACTTACTTGATATTCTGTAATTAATTGTGTTAAATAATTTGTGCTTACCGAATTTGATTATTATGTTGAAAATATCCCTTAGCATACGACTAGTTACAAGCGAAAGATCATTCCGCAAATTAAAATCAAGGTATATTTACGGTTAAGTACATCACGTGAAAGTTTCCTAAATTTAACTTTCATTCGGTTTGCAAAATAAAATCTGAGATAGATGCAAAAAAGAAATTATTGAAAAATTTGTAAATATGAAATATTGAAAAATAAAATATTCTGAATAATTTGTTAAAAAAATTATCGAATGTTTTTTCAAAACTCCTTTCTCTTATACAAAATTAAAAAAGAGGAAAGGGGCAATTCAGCTATTTGGCAGCCAGATGCTGGATAACCTTGTATAGGCACTGCAAGGGATAATTGGCAATTTTCTTATCTCAATGGTGACAAGGACTTTATTAGTTACCCAACTGAAAATATTTAATAATAGTATTTGATAAACTCATGATTGCTTGTAGTTAACGCGATATAGAATATTTTTCTTAAAACCATTTAAAAACTATACTGCAGACTAAAAAAAATGTTTTTCAGATGAAAATATGCATTTTGTATATCCATGACCGAAAATAACGAATCACTTCTGTTCATTAGAAACAATTTCATGAAACACCAATTTGAACTTTTTAGGCATTTTTGAATTTTTTAGGCAGATGAATCAGTCTTATAATTAAACAACTTGAAACTTAAAGACAGTATTATTGTCACTGGAACCATCGCGAATGATTTTGATGATCTTTTTGAAATTTTTAGTTAGAAAAGCGTTATTATTTTTCTCAAATTATGAGATTCAAACTCAATTAGGATAGGAGATATGGAAGAATTCATTAAACCGATCCTTGCGTGATCTAAGGAGGACATGCCAAATAACAGAACAGTTTCAAACAATCGTTGTTTATTTACAAAAGTTTCCTCCTATTATCATATGTTCTTGATTAAATGTTTGCTGAATAAAAAATTCTAGTGACGCGTTAAGTGAGAAGTATACTAATGTTGTGCGATGACTAAATTATATCAAGTTCAGTGACTTACAGCGACTTCTCCGTGTAAAAACATACTGCATTTGTTTTGTTAAGCACGTGAGGAATTTACATTTATTATTAACGAGGTGACTTCATATTTAACTTTATATTTCAATCATTCTGTCATTAAAATTAGAGTAATAATTACTTGATTAAATAAATATTATTTTAATATTCAACTAAAAATACTATCACAAAAACTATCTCAATAATATATTGAAAATTTGGGCAGATATATATATAAACTTATAGTAGAAATATAATAAAAATATTTTTAAGTATTTCTAAAATTAAATCGTAACTTTACATTGAAATTATTCTCCCTGACTATTCTTTTTTAATGAAAATTAATTTCGTCATCATTTTGCTGAATATTGCTTGAGTGGGTATGGCTAAAGTGGGTATTAAGGCGGGACCATGAGTCCTGAAAACTCCACCTATCGAAATCCCACCCATCGACTTCAGTAAACTATTTCGGACCGATTCAGAAGATGGGGTTGGGTAGAAATATTCAAAATAGGTACCACATGAGTTAAGTCATAATTTTTATGAATGAATCATATTTTCTTAAATTAAACGTATTCTTAAATTTCATTTTCTTAAACGTATTTTTAAATTTTTATGACAAATTATTGTCTAAATAGCACTTAATTAGCTTAGAGATAATTTCATTTTCGCTTTTCTCAGATCATATAAAATATTTAAATTTCCTCATTAATTATCAGAAGGAGTTTAATTTTCATTTTGAAATTTTATTTATCAGCAATTTTTTTACAGCTACAAATAATAGATGATACGAGAAAATGTTTTTAAATTATCATTGAGTTTTCTGAAAGGATTAGTAACAATAGGTATTATTAAATCAAAATTAAGTTATATAGCATAAATTACGCCGAATCAAATGTAGATCTTTGGTTACCATGATTATACAAGCAAAACACACCTTAAATTATTAATAAAAAATAGTTAGATTTATTAATTACTATTTTGGGACGTATACATATATATTCATCCACCATTCGTCGTTTAATTGCCGGTTAGCATGTTATCCAATTACTTAATAAGATTAATTAATGTAGTATTAATAAAAATAAAGATTTTCTTTTGTGGAAATTGTTATTTATTGCCATTAACTGTTCATTGCACTATTATTCTAAGAGATGTTATTGTTATATAATGTTGGATCCCAATTAAAGAATGATTAAAAATTGCAAGAACTTTCCTTCCTGTAATCCTATTTTGTTTCCTGGAATTCAAGCATTTAATTTAAGAAAATAAATTGACACACACATGATTATTAAACATTTCTATAAACTTAAAATTTATAGGAAAAGATTGATAATGAGTTGCACGTTACCGAACTCAATTTACTATATAGAAACGAACACTCAATGTACGCCCTATTTCGATGTATTCTTCACACATAAAGTACCTGTATTTGTATTCTAACATCTTAATGATCGGGTCCGCGCACGCGCAGACCCGGCTACCAAAAATTATGCACCCCAAGCAACCACAGTTTGTGGATGTGGCGAACGTCAGCCCCACGGTGTGCAATGAAGGGCCTCAGCTCGGGGAGCCTCCTTCTTGATCAAGGCATCCCCAGTGCCAGGTAAGTATGCTCAATACAATTCAATGTATTTATTATATGAAATATTTTAACTAAGTTACTGGTAGTAAATTTCTTCAATATTATTTCTCTTCTAGATGGAGTTTGAGTTTTTTAAAAATTATGTTGTATAAACAGCTATTATTTGTTTAGATAAAAATATTCGTACAATATATGTTTCACATTAAGAACAATGTTTAATTGAACGCATATTTGTTCTCGTATAAAACTATAAAAACTGCAATATGGATTAAACTGTTACTCCTATTTTGTTTCCTGGTTTTCTCTCTTTTAGTTTTCCTCATTATTTTACTGATTTAATGACTGATAATCCAGTGTATGACTCGTGAAAGATAAAATATTTTTCATTATTTATTTAACATAAATATTGATAATCACTAATTGC
Organism: Latrodectus hesperus; assembly: GCA_037975125.1. Classification (NCBI taxonomy): domain Eukaryota; kingdom Metazoa; phylum Arthropoda; class Arachnida; order Araneae; family Theridiidae; genus Latrodectus; species Latrodectus hesperus. The sequence continues at coordinate 139,621 of JAJQOW010000161.1, forward strand.
AATCTCTAAGTGCATGATGCATCAGTTGCTTTATAAATTTCGTGTGAACAAGTTCCATAAGTTTTACTCATCGAGCCGAAATTTAGCAAGATTTATTTATCATTTTTTTTTACCTTACGCATATTATTCCAAATTTATAATCATTATGTGTAATGATGGGCCAACAAAATCTGTAAATGAGAACTTGATACGACAATAATATTATTCAGTACTTTCAATTATAATTTTTTTACGAAACAAGAGTTAAATCTTTTCTAAAAGAGTTCTTTTTGGATAAGTAATAAAAATATTAGTAACTTTATTTGGATACTATTGTAACCTACACATGGAATTTAAAACTGCAATATTAATCTAAAGCACAGAATTATACGAGAGTTAATTTCAATTCGATTCACAATTTGGAAAAATGAGAAAAAAGATAACATCTAACAGCCATTGCCAATTTTTGCCTATCATTCGTAAGTTTATGTAAAATTTTCTGCAAAAGTCATGCATGCATATTGTATAGCGATCCTAAATTATTCCAGATATTTATTATTCTAGAGTTATCTCCATTGTGTATATAAGAAGTACGACACGGGCGTATGTCAGAGTGTGCTTGTGTTTGTTAAGGATTAAAATCTGCAAATTTGGAGAAATTGCGCAATAAAGGTCTTCCCACCTTCACAATGATTGACTTCCTAATACTTTATAATCCTTATTCGTTCTCTTGCTGCCATCAGAACGCCAGGAAAATAATTTCCCTCTCCTTTCAACTATTCTTAAACGTTGAAAGAACACAGATTGAAGAGCTTCGCAGGCTGACACTTTGTTAAACACTTTAAATCCACAATAGTCCTCTTGACTCTTCTACGAAAAGTTTTTTAGACGCTCATGTCTTTTATCGTCCGATAGCCTTTCCCTTACTATATACACTTGTATCTAATTAGATTCTAATAAAATTCTTGAAAATATAAAAAGAAATGCTTCTATACATATATAAAATTTCTCTTTAAAAATTTTCGAAACAATATATTCTTCAATAAACATTGAAATTTGAGCACTCTTCAAAGAATATTCTTATTCTCTTGAAAAACTTTGTTCTTTTTAAACTATACTCAGCAATTGCAGTTTAAATCTGGGATTTTGTTATTAATTTTTCATTTTTGTAACAAAGCAATTTATCTTGATTTCCATTAAAATTATGTGCTCAATTTATTTGCTTGTTTTTAAATTTGCTTTTTGCTTCGTTCTTTTTAAAATGTATTATAACGTAACCGTTATTGCTTGCAAATCCCTAAGATAATTCCAGGATTTTGATGGGATTTTAACACCCTATACAGCTGGGAAAGAGATTGACATTTTCTTATTTTGAACCCAGAAACTACGCAGCACCAATCAGCTAGTTGGGGATAATGTGGGAACTGCAAATAGAATTCTTGAAGTTTCATAAGTCCATCATGACAAATGTAATTCCTCAGAATAAATTGGAATCACTTGGAGAGGGGCCAGGTGCATTCGGGGAATTTATTGTCTCTTAACCCTTTCAGATTTGAATCGGTGGAGTGGCCGAAAACTTGGAGTCGAAAAGTGACATCAGGATTTGTTCTAGAGGTCACTGGAGTTCTAGATCTTGGAAGAAAGTTTATATATAAATAGCAAGCCCTGATAGGGAGGGGCAGGAGAAGAAAAGAGATCTTCGACCTACGTGTTGTTTCCTTGCTACTGCTTCCGAGAGAGTCCTAAACAGAGTCTAGGCGGCCAAAAGAGAAAAGTGAACGGCCTTTAGCTCTTGATCATGGATACTGACGTCAAACCTCGAGCCTCCAGTACTCTCCGCAGAGAATCACCGACACTACAAAGTGACTTTCCGAGACTTTCTTGAGTACGGAATTTAGGAATCTGTTTCCTAGTTTTCTTCTACCGAATATGCAGCGAAATATTCCAGAATTTGGGGAATTCATTAGTATATCTGGAGTCTACAATTTAAAAAGTTCCTTGTAAATTATCTTTTAAATTTGTAAATAAACATTTAGTCAAGAATATCAAATTACGTGTGCGTGATTCCTTAGTGGCTCTTGCCTACCGATAATTCAGCCTACCCAGACTGAGTACGCTACAATATTCAGAATTCCCTGTTTAAATCTGTGATTTCGTTTTTAATTTTACATCTTTGTAACAAAGAAATTTATATTAACTTCCTATGAAATCATCTGCTTGTTTAAAATTAAAATACTGATGATTTTAGAAAATATTTAAATACTTAGCCCAAAATGCGTAAACCTTGTCAATAGTTACTAGTATAGATATTCAGCTATATTAAAAAAATTTACTCAGTTTAATAAAATCATAATTTATTTATTACAAAAGAAATTAGTATCCCTTTTTCTTTGAAGAATATGCTTGAAATTTGCTCTTTTCTATCAATATTTTATTTTGAATGATACAAAAAGGTCATACATAGAGAAAATAAATTTCATGTAAGCTATAAAGCTACGAAAGTCATTACATCTCGTAGTTTAACTGTCATCCTAACTCACCGTACTTCAATTTGATCTATTTTAGAAACTAAACTCAGTGGCACGACAGCCTATATGAGAACTGAAGCCTAAGTGCCCATATTTGTTTTCACGACCGAGGGCTCTAGGATGCGAATTATATGTCAAGGTTAAGTGATCAGGCTAATGCGAAACTCTCAGTACTTAGTTTCCAAGCCTTTTATCTATTTTTAACCCAACAAAATCCATATTTGCATTTTCCAACCTTTTTAACATACATTTCAGGGGTTCAATCTAAGAATTAAAAATTAATTTAAATATTAGATTTTATGATGTAGGATTTCTTTTAAGTATACAAACTTAATTTAAATACATTTTGGGATGCACTATTTCAGCAGTCGTCAATGGAAATAGAAAGGAAAATCAATATAGTTTCACAATACTAATTTGAGACATGCATTGAATATTTTTAAATTTCATTTAAATTTAATGTTTTTCAAAAAATTTATTTCATACCTGCTTCGTTTTATTTCATTCACATTTCCTCTGCATGTTTTTTTACATGAAAACATTCTCTCCACTACAATTAAATACACATATTAAGGAAAGAAAATATGCTACTTATGTTAATATAAATGTATATTTATGTATGCATGAATATATGTATTTTACAGTATCAAATATAATTTTATGCGTAATGTATGTAGTTTAAATTATTGAGAATTTTCCTTAAATGTGGAAATGGCATGAAGTGAAGATAGAAATTTAAATTCCCGAAATTATAAATACTTTATGTATTTACTATTCTTAAATCCAATTTTAGTTACTAAGCAATTTTTTTTTCATTCACACTTTTAACATGATTTTCCCTTTCATATTTTTTTTATTTCTAATACACTCGATTATAGTTCATTGGCCTCTCCTCTCGCAATATATGTATTTCTATTTCTGCATATTTCTGAATAGTTGACGAAGTAGGTAAATATTATATGTACCGTTTTTTAATTTAAAATAATTATCTAGAAATTCTTGTTGCTTAAGTAAATAAATAAACAAAATAATTAAAAATTATTGTGATTCGCTGTGTTTGTTCTAAATATGTCGTAGTTGAAAGAAAGCATTTGATAGTATCACATTTCCTTAAAATAGAACGAAAGGTTCACATAGGATATCAGAATAATAGGTTAATGCAGATTTTCAACGCACATTAGATTTTTTTCCGACTTAAAGCAGAAAGGTTTTTGAAACAACGTAACATATAAATAAGAGAATTTTTAGCAAATGCTACTAAGTATCTTGGGAAAAAATGATTTTTTTAATCAATCCAATGAACAATAAGAAACTAACTTGTTTGTCAAATATTGGAGATAAGTCGGTAGAATTTTCATTTGCGTGTGATTAAGATGTTCTGATTGCAGGAGTAATGTTGCTCACGATTGCGTTCGTTATGAGATGAATTGTGATATTGGATGGTGCCACCACAATGGTATTTTTATTTAATTAATTCATAGATTTTATTTAATTCATAGATTTAACAGATTCTTTCTTCACTGATATTGTCTCTGGTAGTGTCACAAGAAAAAGGAATTTTTACTTCTTGTTAATTTCGTCAAGAAAGCATTTAACATTTTCTATTGCATATCATAAGAAGATATGTACTGAATATTTGTAAAATTTTTTATTGATTGGTAGGTAATTTGAAGACAAATTTACGATGTATTTCATCCAAAAACATTAATGAATGATTTTTTCATTATCTAGGAATTTAGTAATTTTACGATAAGCATCTGCTGAAGTGGATTTTAGTATATGAATAATCACGAATTATATTTGGGCTTTAAATTCATTTTCAAAATATGTTTTTAAACAATAATTTAAATTCATTAATTAATGTATTTTGAAACAGGTGACTATTAAAAGAATTATATGAAAGATTTTAGCAGGTTAACTAGTTTTTTGGACAACTTTGAAATTTCCATACTTGTATACTTCCAGCTGACATGAGCATCAACATCGTAATCCTAGAATTTCCCAGTAACACCGTCACTGGTAGCATTTTAGAACCTATTGAGATACATTTTCAAGACAAAGCCATCAAACAAATGTCGAAGAAAGTTGACAGTAAAATAGTTGATGAACCCTCTAGTCTCATGGCCTAGAGATACCAACGCAACTGAAATTTATTACTGTTGGAGATATAAACTGTACATTGAATATCGAAACTTCCAGAAGAAACTGTTGACCCACTCAATGCTATCAATGTCAACGATACCAATATCTGAAATTCGGTGAAGAGCATTTATCCTTTTGAGTTCCCCAAATCAAAATCAGAACCACCAAAGTATACGAGCTGTAAAGGAAGAAATACAACTAACTACACATGGAGTGAGCACTTGCCCATCTGACAATCATGCTACTAAAAAAACAAAACTTAAAAAAATCTTGTGAGCCCTGTAGCTCCTCAGGCTCCAATTCCAAACACTTGTACCAATATCTTCGAGGAACTACGTTGTATAACATCAGAAATTCAAAACTTTTAAAATCTCATCTAAAGATATCGACGCAGAAGAATTTTATTCCGAAATAGTAATTTCGAAACACATTTTTACATCAGGTAGGAATGATTTAATATTCTGAACTTAATTGCGTGAAATAATTTGTGCCTTCCGAATATGAAGTTCATATTAAAAGTATTACTTAGGATTTTGCTTAGCAATGCTGTTAGCTACATTAAGCGTTAAAAAGGGCAATAACTTGCAAACAGCACATAAACTGAGTAATTTCGGAGGTATTCATTGAGTCTTCGCGTCATCACAATCTACGCACAGATAAAGAACTTGGATCAACAGTCCTTGTTTCGGTACCCATGCACGGTCATGGAAGTGAGGCATCATACCCTCTGTGAAAATAGATATGGTTTCACCAGGATCACGTGACTTCTGCGTCCTCAAGGAGGACAAAGCTTCAAACCGTAATAACAGTCACGAAGTTTTGTAACTTTGGCTATTTTTATAATTTACTACATCTGCATTTCTGTCAAAGTTTTGCCTGGATAAACATTCAGGTTCCATACTCTAGAAACAACTCTAAAATCAGCATATTCGCATCATTCATAAATCTGGTACATGTGTGCATACATAATTTGTTACTCTTGCCACACATAATTCGTATAAATTCGTCTATATAAAAACGGTTAAATGAAATATTATACTTTACAAGTATTATTTTATAATGTGGGAATCTAATTTGAAAAAATACATTTTCATGAATAGCAAACTCATTATAGATGAAAATGAAGCCACGTATTTTTCTGCATTTTTATGTCCACTTCTCAAATAAAATAAAATTCTGAGAAATATATAGAGTCTTAGGAAAATCGTTTAGTATTTTATTTTAAGATTTTTAAATATTTCCATTGAAATCTGTTGCAGGGAAATGACTCGTAACTACGTATTACTTATATAGTCTTCCTTATATACTATATTTATTTGAAAATATTTATCAAGAACTTCATATTTAGATTTGCCAATATGTTGAACAAAATGGTTGAACACTTAACTTAGCAAATGTAACTGATATCTTCATTGTATTATTTAACAGTCGAAATAGAGAGTTTGGTAAATTTTTAAAAGCTTTGATAAGGTGCATAAAAATATGGAAGACACTTTGTATGTTGTCAAGAAAATGATAAATTTTCAAAAAGCTATTTGTTAATTTCAATATTAGTAATAAATCAGAAAGACTATTTTTTTATTTTTTGAAATTTTGCTCGCTAAAACTATTTTATTATAATTTAAATTGCACTGAATTTTGCATAGCTTAGACTCTAAGCTATGCAAAATTATAAATAACTTGTTACTTATAATTTACTATTTATGTTGAAGTTAATATTTTTATTAGTTTACATTCTTATTTTAATATAAGTTTTGAATAAAGAATAATGGAGCAGACAACGTTAAATGATTTACAATTTTTAAGTTGTAAAAATATTTTTAAAACATTATGAGGGTACTAATAAAGTGACGCCATCTAGTGTACATTGGAAGAAATAGACTCCATATATGCTGAATGGTACAAGTCAACATAAGTATATGAATTTCATGAAAATTGAAATTTAGGAAATACAAATTATTTAAAAAGACATAAAATGATTCTACTTATAGAATTAACCTATTTAAAAATTTTTGAAGATTTTATTTCATCATTATGCTTTTAGTAATTTGTATTGGTGGATTAAAAATCGAAAGAAAGTATTAGAATTTCAACTGTGCATATCACTTTTACCTGAAGACAGTAGGACGAACGGTTACAGAATGATTTAATATAAAATAAAAAAAAATAATTGAATATCCTGAATCATTTAAATTTTACAAATTTTATACTTTTCCACTAATTTAATAAAGAAATTTGCTTATAACTAAATAATACAAATAAATACGTTTTTTAAAATTAAAAATTTAGTACTTTTTTTAAATGCTTCAAATTAATTAAATATTTTAAAAATATTATTTACTACCTTTTTTTGTAAAGAAATATTTTAGAATTTTAAAGATAAACCTATAATCGTCGTTCATTCTCTAGCAAAATATATTTTTTCAATGTTTTGAAACAAAATTTTTTTCTTTTAATAGATTACCTTTTAAAAAACATTTTTTTTCCTCACAACAGCAATTTGCAGTATCGAAATAATTTTGTATATTATAAAATATGCAAGTTTATTTTATAAGTTTTATGATAATAGGAACTATTTTGGGGGTATAATTATCAACATTGAAATATTCCTTTTTAAAATTATGAAACATTATTTATTTCCCTCAAAATATAATGAATTTCAGCAATTTTCAAGAACTCCAATAAAAATGAATATGTTTTAAATAATATTTTTTCTAAATAAAAAAAAATTCTTTCAATAAATGACAAAAACCAAATTTCAAATAAATAAAAATAATATAATCAAAATAAAATATTGTTTTTATATGAATGATATTTATTATTATTATATAATTATTTTTTATTTTGAAATTATGTATAGTGTAAATAAATTTATTAAAAAAGGTAAGACAAAAATGTTTCTCTAAATTTAGTTATATTTTCAAGTTAAAAAGAGCATTCCAACCAAAATGTTTAAAATATTAATTTTAAAAGTGCCTCATTCATAGGAGCTTACTGCTTCTCTTGCATCTTCATTTATTTATGACCGTAGGTTACAGTTAAGTATGAATGGAAAGCATGTTTTATGATCAGAAGAGGAATTTATTTGGAATTTAATATCTCTCATGATATGTACACCCTGAGTGAAATGTAATATGTAATAACGCCTTCTTAGGAGAATGTTGCGTGGGCTAATAAAACATTTATTCCTACCATGAAAATTTAAGTGGATTAACTTTTGAATTTTATTTGTAAGAAAACAGTAAATTAGTATCTTCCCTTATAATCTGATACTGGAAAACGTTTCCCCCTAATTATGTCAAAATAATTTTTTACTAGTATTTTTCTATTAATATTTCTGTTTTAAATTCATTTATATTATTATTAGAACTATTATTGCTTGAAAAGGAATAAATTTATTATATTAGTTAAAATTATTATATCTACAGGTTTGTATTAATATAATTTTTCTTTAATAATTTTATTTAATTTGATAAAAGGAGCCAGAAGTTATTGTGTTCTAGATACTCGTTATGTAGAGTACCTGTTACTCAATAGTATGATACTTCCAATACTTGGAACAATTAGACTTGTGTCAACGAGAACACTGCAAAGTCTACTTCTTAAGAGACTTAAATAAGTTTGTTTTCTCCAATTTTAGTGGATATCACTGATGAAGATAGATGAGATTATCCTGGTTTATTTAAGGTATTATTTGTTAAACTGTAACGTGTACGTTAGTCTCCATTTCGTATGGCAACGGCATGTAACATTTTGAGGATCGCTGTTCCTACAATGTTTAATTTTAATAGAGTTGCTGTTTCCTTCATAGTACATTTTATCAGCAGTAGCGAGTGGAACAGTGCGCAATCTGAGAAGTTTTCGAAATAAATGTCAAACATGACATAAAAAGTAGAAAACACATCTTTTTGAAAAAGATATTTTTCCATTTTAGTTTTATTGAAATAAAGACTATGCTAGAAGACAGCTTATGCTTCCAATCTTCATGTTCTTTACTTTAGCTTTTTTATTGACCATTGAGTGTTGTCAAAAGGAATTCGTAATGGATGTAATAATGGCACAGTTCTAAATGAATTCCATTTCACAATGCACTTTGCAATGTTTCGATTTTGATTTTTATAGAAAGGAAGAATATGTTAGAAAACAGATTAATTTTTCAGTTTTCATAATCTTCACTTCTAGAGCGTAACATATTGCTTTTTTCATTGACTACTGAGTGTTGACAAAAGCAATTCAAGGTGGTTGTAATAATTATATTATTCTAAATGGGTTCCATTTTATATTGTAGTTATGATATTGTTAAAACTATTTTCAATTTTACATTTTAACAATTTTCCTTTGCATGTAATAATTTGGACATAACTGCATTAATTTAACTTCAATCATAATATAACAAAACCAATAATTCATGATACAGACTTCATATTAATTATAGGTTATTGACATATTGAAAGTCTTGGTGGTTGCCACCCATCATGTCCTGTGGTCAGAGTGCCTGACTACAGTTAGGGTGATTCTGGGTTCGAATCCCACTTCGGGCAAGGATGAACTTTCTCTCTCTATCTATCCTGTCTTTGTCCTTTCTTTGTGCGAATGAGTTGTGACTGGTTTCCTACCCTATAAACGGGTTCCTATGGCATGTGTGTACTGAGGAAGTCGGAACACATACAAAATTACAGTTCAGTTGGAAAAGTGGAGCAGCGCACTCCATATTGCCAGCCTAGCTGGTATAAGACAACAACAACAACAAGTCGTGGTGGTTAAAATAATGTGTCGAGCCCATTCGAAATGAGAGACTTCCACTATGTAATTATAATAGTACTTTGTAATTATAATAGTAATTAAAACTTTTCTTTTTAACAGTTTAATAATTCTTTCGTTTTACTTTTGCCACCTCATCTCGACATAATGAGAATGGTTTGTCTTCAATCATGTTATGTTAACCGTATGTTAATTTCCCGAAAGGAAAAAAAAGGTTTTTTTTATTAATACTAAAAATTCATTGTTTTTTTATCGTTTAAAATTTTAACAAATTTTCACCAATATCCTAAATGTTTTCAAAGTTTAAATTTTGATGAGCTACATAAATTAAGAATGTTGATTTAATAATAATTTGTATCATGTATGCAAAAATAGTGATAGAAAAAGTATTTTAAAACGAAAATCTCGATAGTTATAAATTTTAAAATTTTATTGATTTATGGACATAGAATGCGAATTAAATTTATATATATTTTTTTTTATAAAAGTAAGAATCTTTATTTCTACATCATTTTTACAATGTTTTATATTATTTGAATTAAATTATTTATTTTGCGAGTAATAAAGAGCATAGCGGAAACAACAAAAAATATTTATTTTCAGGAAAGATACTAAAAATGATTACAAAATACATCTACAAAAGAGAGAGAATCAATAAATTTTCTTTTGAAATTCGCTCAAAACTTTCCTTTGAAAGAAAATTAAAATTTCATACACGCTATTATAAATATTGACATCAATGTATTCATTTAAATATTCTGAACAGTTACTTTTTTTTTAAAAAAAATCTATTAATCATAATTTACTATATAAATTCATAATAAATGACAGTGTTTGAATTACTTGCATTTGTGAAATATTTATGCTTTTAGTTTTCCATATACACTATAAATTTGTGATCTGTGAAAAAATAAATTTAATTTGCACATTTTTTTCTCAGAAGAGAGAGATTTTTAGAATTTTTAATACGTTTACTCTTCAACTTTTTATTATTGATTTTTAATGATTGGTATTTATTATTGTAAATTGTTAATGATTTTGATCTCTACAATATAATTTATCAAAAATTCATTATTATTCATTAACACACACACACACACACACACACACACACACACACACACACACACACACACACACACACACACACACACACACACACACACACACACACACACACACACACACACACACACACACACACACACACACACACACACACACACACACACACACACACACACACACACATATATATATTTATTTGAAATAACAATTTATTAATAATAGCAATAAATAATATATAATAGTATTTAATATAATGGTGATTCATTAATAATTCAGGTAAATATTAAATTGAGAGAGTTTATTTTCAATCATAGTTTTCGATATGTTTTAAATAAAACAAGAATATTTAATTTACAAGGGCATGATAAATTTGCAAAATTACTTTCGGTTTATTCTATTCATTTTGCTGGATAAAACAATTTTTATTTTGATAAAACAATTATAGTTGAAATTAAACATTAATAATTGGCGTAACAATATACGTTCTTATTTTCTGAATGAAAACATTGAAATAAGTGCATTAAAGACAAAATCAAAGCTACAAGTATTTTAAAGCTTTATTGTTTAATCTAGTGGTTAAAATAATACTTAATTAATAAAATAGGTGAACCAAATAATAAATTTGACATTAATAATTCTTGCAAAATTAGCATTGAAATTTCCATTTTGGAAAAAATCGATATTTGAAAATCAATGTTGAGGTCACGGAGGTTAAAGTTTTTAAGTCATAATTATCGACTTGTGGGTGTCATAATATTGGTTTCTTTCAAATCATGCATGAGTTCTGCTTTTAAATATCTTGATACTCTTATTCTGAACTGAATATTTAATGTAATTATCTTGGTTTAAGAAAATGTAAACTGAAATCTGTACTTTATTCGACTTTTAGTCCTAAAATGTTTTCAAACAATACATTCAATGTCAAAGTCAGGTAATGTTAAAGTTGCATTAAATTTTAGAATTATTTTTTTTTCTAATTTCTCTTCACCAGGTAATTGAATAAGATAAAAAATAGTTGATTATATTCTTATTAAATCTGTAATGATTTTTCAATTTAAAAAGTTAATAATAAAGTGTATATCAACTCAGATATCTAAAAATGGTGTTATCATTCAAATAAATAAAATTTTTAAGTAAGACATTTGCAGGCACTCTTAAGAGAAAATTTGGAAAAATAAATTAATTTTACTTGGATCTTCTAGGGTTAACAAATTAATTATTCTTCAAAACATTAAATTTAGAAAGTTACTTTTTATCACATCTATACTATGTGAAATTCATGTAGTTAAAAATAGTTATTCTAAGAAGTATTTAATTTAGAGTTATTTTTAATGTCATGTCAATAAAATACATTTTCTTCGAAAAATCCATAAGTATAAAAAATTTAATTTGTAACAGGTTGGTATGAAAGTTGTAATTTTGTGCTTGTTCTGATAAAACTATGAATTATATCTGTATGGAGTATATTAATAAATTCATTTGTCGCAATCTTTTATATACAGAAATCCGTATTAATAAGACCCGCGATCGCAATGTGTCACAGAAAGAAGAATCATGTTTTTAGAGCATTTAGACTTCACCCGATTCCTCTACGGAAGTTTTAAAATGCGCACACTACATTTATAAGTTATCTTAAGGGTAGCATGTACCTAGCGAGAAAAATTGACAGTGACGCCATCTCTTAGCAAGAAGCAGAAATACCCTATTATTTTTGTTGAGAACAATAGAATCTTCCACGCGCTTGGAATCTAGACTAAAAACTTCCTTATCGATATAAAAAGAGTGCGTCGGCACGACGTGAATCAGTTGAGTCGAGTAATCCAAGCGATACAGTTGGAGAAGGATTTTAGTCGTACTGCGAAGTAGTGATTGTAAAGGTATTGTGCATTTGTTTGCGTCGTGCGCATGCGATATCCATAATTTTTGCGATTTTAGCATAATGTCACGAAAGCGTAAAGTTGATAGTGAGTGCAGAGTTTTTCAGTCTAAATTGGAAATTACATATTTTTCCATAGAATGGAAAGGTAAACCACTGTGTTTGATTTGCAATCAAACAGTTGCTGTTTGTAAGGAGTTTAACTTGAGGAGACACCATGATACGAACCAAATCAAAATTCGATTGCTACACAGTAAAAATTAGAATAAACGCATTGTTTTCTTTAATATCTAAACTTCAAGGTCAACAATGTTTACTAAAGCTAATACTGAGAGTAAAGATGCCCTGAAATCAAGTTTTATTATTGCATTAGAAATCGCTAAGAGATAAAAACCTTTCACTGATGGTGATTTTATTAAAAGATGGTATGTTGAAAGTTGCCGATGTTTCATTTCCATTTCGGAATCAATAATTCAAAATATTTCGCTGTCAAGAAACACTGTTGCTTCAATAAATGATTTACCTCAAAATTTGGCTCTTCAACTGAAGAAGAAAGTTAAGGAATTTACAAACTTTTAACTAGCTGTTGAAGAGAGCACTGATACTGTTGATTCAATTCAACTTGCTGTTTATATACAAGGTATTAACAGTGACTTTGAAATAACTGAAGAACTATTAAAGTGCGTTCCATTGACAGATACTACAATAGCAAATAATTTTTATTCTGCAATTGAGTATTTGATAGCAGAATATGAACTCGACTGGAATATACTTAGCAGCATAACTGCGGATGGTACTCCTGCCATGGCTGGCAAACAGTCGGGTATTGTAATTACATTAAAACAGAAAACATCAGGGAATTTTGTGGGATTTCACTGTATAATTCATCAGGAATCATTGACTTTCAAACATTTAAAAATGGACCATGTCATGCAACCCATAACTAAAATAGTAAATTTCACAAGGATCAGAGGATTAAATCACTGACAGTTCAGGTAGTTTTTACAAGATTCAAAAGAAACGTTTTCTGTTGTCCCTTATTTTACCGAAGTTCATTGGCTGAGTCGAGGAGTTGTTTTAGAAAGGTTTTATGCATTACCTGACTTTATCCAAGGTTTCATGTTAGAAAAAGACAATCCAATTGATTATGCCTTTTTGGTAGATTCAAACATTTGACTGATCTGACTGTAAATTTACAGGATAAAAATCTAATTGTCACTCAAATGCATTCATCTATTCAAGTCTTTGAAACAAAGTTGAAGCTGTGGGAAAATCAGATAAAAAATCAAACTTTGGACGATTTCATTCATTTAAAATCATTTGGCACAGTGAACCAAAAAATAATTGGCTCAATATTCTGAACTTTTGTAAAATTTGATCACGAAATTTAACAATCGTTTTGAAGACTTCCACAAAACGAATGAAATGGAATTCCAAATTTTCAACAATCCATTCAAATTTGAAACTTCGCAGGCATCGATTCATTTCCAAATGAAGTTGATATTTCTTCAATCGGACAGTATTTTGAAAAAAAAATTTAAAGAGATAAACGCTCTTACATTGCATACACAGTATTTCAAGAGTTTGGATAAATACCCACAATTGAGAAAGCATGCAGCACGCATTCTGTGCATATTTGGTAGCACCTATTTTTGTGAGCAAAACTGCACAAGACTTACGAATGAACATTTTGAATCAATTTATAAAATTACTACAACGAATATGATACCTGACATCAATGAACTTGTCAAAAATAAGAGAAGTCAGGTATCTGGATCCTTGAGTTCAAAATGATTACCCTCTTTTATAACTTTGATGATTTTAACAACCGTATATTATTTACTATATAGTTAAATAAATAAAATGTTAAAATAATTCAGTACATTTTTTTATTTGAATCTGGCGCGCCAACACATGCTAAATTTAATATATGGCTCTCTGTAAAATTGAGTTTGACACCTCTGTCTTTTCCTATGCGAGCCGTACGGCTGCACATTTTACATCATTTGCATAATCAGTAAGGTGCGTCTACCCTCAGGCAGTGTATATTATTATATAACTTTTCCTTTTCAACCCTGTTAACTACAAAAAGATGTAAGCATATTTAGATATAAGAGAAGATTGTTTAAGAGAAGAGAGATAAATGTGTAGTAGAATTTAGAAAAAAATGTTTCGATTTTCTCTTAAATGGCGAAAGTTTACTGATCATGTGAGTCTCTTGTAATATTTTGTATACTCTACATAAAACGTGTTTAAAAAACTGCTATAAATGAAAATTAGGTATACAGTAGTAACACATTATCTAACGGGTACGAGAATAAACTGGCAATACGAGAATCGTTGTTTGCAAGATGAATTTCATTGCTAGCTATATAATAAACTGCTATTTATGGATTGCATTGTATATAATGAATTATTATTTAAACGTGCAACATGTTATATTCAAATGTTTTGCATATTTAGGTTTAATTTATGTTGTATAGTCACTGTTTTCACATAAAAGTTGCTTCGACCAACCTCTTAAAATGAACTGTTAATCAATGCAAACATTTATCCTTAGATAGGATTTCAATGTATTAACTGTTGAACATGAATTCGAAATCCGATGGCGTAGTAGTAAAGCATCGCAATCCCAAGGTTTGGTCTTTGAGTTGGGTGAGGTCGACCTAGCATTTCTTCCCTTCAGTGGGTCAATAGAACTAAGCATGCTTGGGAAATAGGCACTGGGTGCTGGGTATTTCACGATAGACTTACGACTTAACGGGGACAAGTGCTGCTCACCCGAGGGCCTTCAATGACGAAAACAGATATATGGGAACTGTAAACATTATTCGACCATTGTGTCGTGGCACGGAATTTATTTTAGTTTATTCAGAATTTCAGAGTGCGCTGCGCATTAAGCAGCCAACTCATCATGTGTTTGTCATAAAAAAGAGTCCAAATAATATCTATGCCATGTTGAAATCAATAATTTATTTATCAAAATTTAAACACAAAATAACTTAACTTTGAGAAATAATATTGTAGCTATAATATTTTTTTGACTGATTTATTGAGTGGCATTATAAGTGGTGAGTCAAAACTCTCATTATATGATTCAACTGTAAGTTTAAATTATTGAATAAGAATTTAAATATTTTTCTAAAATGATTCATCACACATGTCAATGGTTAGCTTGAATGAGCGAAATGGGTGAGAATATCGTGTTGGATTAGAAGCCAAATATTGAAAATGCCAACAACGATTACACTCGTGTAAATTTATGTATTATTAAAAGTAATAGGTAATAACCAATATATGCTTCTACATAAAACTAAAACCTGGTATCTGAATGATCAGATCATAATTATTTTAAACAATTAAAATGGTTTAAATGCTTAAAAAAATAATATAGCTAACATGCATTGTTTTATTACTATGTCCGAAATTCGTGGAAAGATATGTAAACATTTTATATGTTCAAGAGTTATTTTCAGAAGACAGGCATAGTACACACACATGTAAAATTACATAACATTTCAAAACGAAATGAATTAAATTATTAATAATGTGCAAAAAAAAAAAAAAAAAAAAATCGAATTTTATGGATGGATCAATAATACAAAACAATTGAACAGTTACATAATTTTAATTCCTAATTGAATCAAATTTTCATAACACGGATATTAAAATTTCCCAAAGATTAATAAAAATATTTTAAAGTGATTTTAATTATAAAAATTAAGGATACACAGTGAAGTTATATACAACTAAAACAAAACTAGTTAAAGATATTTAATCCATTTCATTACAATATCAAAATTCATGTAATTATTGTTATAAGTTTAAAATACATTTTTGAAAAAATATTAATATGTGGTCAAATTATGTTTAGAATTTAAATGTAAATTTTATTCATTTATTTTATTTTTTGTTTTGAAGTTCTTAGTACACTGCTGGCCACCCAAACTTCAACATCAAGAAAGACAAGAGATATTCAACAAAATTTATCTTGTAGATAACATCTTGACGAAGTATCAAATGATTAAAAATATATATCTTCTGTGAAGTGTGGTTCCTGCCAAAATCAGTAGCCAGAGAAGAAACCTTTGTTGGAGATCATCACTGCCACACGTCTCGGCATTGATTCAAAGAGACTTTGGATGTGTTCTTGGGATACAGAAATTCAAACAGCTTCCACAAGTTGCCAAAGTTGAACCGGTGTGGCAACTGGGGATGTAATCAGGGTCAATCGTTGAGCAACCGTGGACTACATATTTTCTATCGGTGAAAGATCCGGAAAGCGAGCCGGCCAGGGAAACAATTCAATCTGGCGATTGACAAGGAACCCTTGGACAATGCGTGCCCCGTGTAGTCGCGCATTATGCTGTTGAAGTATGTCTGTGGATAAGAAAGGACAACTGGTTCCAACACCTCGGAGATGCAGTGCTGGCTGTTTAAAGTACCGGCAATACGTACTAGAGGAGTGCGAGAGTGATATCCAATACTGCCCCATACAATAGTATCCGGTGCAGGACCAGTGTGGGGGTACATAACGCAGCTGTTCGGCATCCACCTTCTTGGTGTCTCTAGACTCGAATGTGATCATCATGGCGTTGCAGATAGAAGCATGACTCGTCAGTAAAGATCATTTCATTCCATTCTGCATCCACATTCTTCTTTCATCGCATCATTGGCAGCGGAGACTTCTGTGGTTCTGCTTCAAGGGTAGACGAAGGAATGGACGTCTTGCGGACAGAGACCACTCTGCTGTAAATGGTGTCAAATGGTACGCGCAAACACTGGATGATGCGTTACAGGCTGAATGTGCTGTGCTATATTTCGTGATGTGGCTGTGCGGTCCGTCACTGCTATGCGCACAATTTGCCTGTCATCACCTGAAGTGGTGCACTTAGGTGGATGCATTGATCATATCGGTCCGTTGTATTCTCCTGCATATAACGATCACATATCCGCATTACACTTGCCTGATTTATTCGAATAAGATTACCTATTTCCCTAAAAGATAATCCACAATCTCGGCAGGCCACTATTCTTCCTCTGTCGAACTTGGACACTTGATCAAAAAATCATCGTTGTTTTCTACGAGGCATAGTAGATCGTTTTTTGTTTAAAAACCACAAGAAAAACTCAACTGCCGAACTTGAGATCGTCGAAATATCCAAGCCTTAAATAGCGCTTTGAAGTGGCGCCACACACGCGTGTGATGTGTCTGAGATGAAATTTTATTCATTTGGATATCTGACATCCGTTAATGCATGTTGTAAATTTCATGTTATTTGCATGCTTCCTTATGGGGTTACATTTACGGTGGTCAGTAGTATATTAGAAACATAATGAATATATAATGTTTCATTTCTAAATCAAATGTTCATATACCGAATTCTATATATTTGGCATTTTGAAGAAACTTTTTGTGGGGAAAAATCCTTGATACATAGTGAAATCAAGTATTTGCTATTATTTGATTGTTAAAATGAACTAATTGTCTAGGCAAATTTCATGATTCTTTATAAATTCTTTTGAATGCTTTTGCGTCATTTCAATAATGTATCAAATCTTCAAATATGGAAAATAGCGACTTTTTAAAATACTTTATAAGGATTAAATAAGCATTTCTGAATAATAAATAATTCCTAATCTTATATTAATCATAAATGTAGTTTTTGAAAAATATGCATTATGTTTACTAAAACCATTCATTGTAAAACCATATAAGTTATTGAAGAAAATCTAATTAATATTTATAGGAGTTTATTTAATAGGAGAATAATCTAATAGGAGTTTTTTTATATTAAAAACCTAAACTTGAAATAAAAATCAAAAATAATTCCTTTACAATTTAAACTTTTTAAATGATCAGGTCAAATTATTTGAGGACTTATCTTCCATTTAATAATTAGGTCAGAGATCTGCATAATGATATTTGTATTTATTGAATGTTTTAAAGATATTTTCCCGTGATATCTAAGGTATTTACGCATTCATATTTAAATAAATTTTGAAGATGATAGTTAATTAATTTGTAACCACGATTGTTAAATATGTTATTCTATGGTATCACAGTAAGCAAAAATAATTATCAATACAAGTGTTATTTAATTCATAATATTTTTCAGTGTTTGTGTTACATCTTAAAATGCTTCCAATAAAATTTTCTTTTGACAGAATCTATAGGGAATAGACACAAAACACTCTTGAGTGTCAAGTTCAATTATTGTAAGGTTGATAAATATTCTTTTTAGTCTCTAGAGAATAAAATGGGATTGAAAAACATTTCTTTGTGTTCAACTTATTTTTAGAATTCTATTACATAAAATGAACTGTGATTACATATATAAGAGAATAGGTACAGACATTGAAAGACGACACGATTTTTATGCGATTTTCATTTTGACGTGTTTTATATAAATCTTGTGAATTATTTCAGAACATTTGTACATCAGAAAAGGCGGTGTGCACCTGCCTTTTCAATTTCTTCTTTTGTTGCCTTTTTTTAAATCACGTATTGATTAATCATTATCGTTGTCAAGATGAATTAATTTTTATTTGAATATTTTGGTAAACGTGAGGAAATTTAAATCAGGGAAATAAAATTTGAATGAAGATAAAGATTCTTTTAAATGTAATTTACACATCATTTATAAACAGCATTTGATAATGATGGAATATATTGAATCGTGATACTTCTCAATATAATGATGAATTTAAATTTTCTGGTTCAACTCAATTTAATTGTGGTATGTTAAATTAACGTCAATTCTTATTTGTTAAAAAAATGTCCACCCCTTTAATAAAGCTTATGATTTTTTTTCTGTATCAAATTATTTTTAAAATCCACCTTTATTTTATTTTAACAGGGGAGGCCAAGCTTCTTGATAGTCAGAGAGTGTTCAAACTTTGAATTTTCGTGAGCCGTAATTAAATACGTATTTTAAAGTTATGCAAAAAAGGTATTAAAATTTTTTACAGAAATTATATTTATTGAAAACATAAATAAAAGCACAAAATATGTGTATTGAGTTTAATAAAAATTAAACATTCATTTTACTTCCTTTGATAGTTCTTTAAAATTTGTTGAATAATTGATGACAGCATTTCTCAGAAATTCTTTCAGATGCTGGTTAGTTAATAGTGATCGGTGTTTGGGTTTCACGAATTTTAAAGTGGAATAAAATGATTCGCATAAGTACGTTGTTCCGAATTTTGAACTAATTCGACAAGCAATATTTTTAATTCAGGATACTTTAATTCTGGTACAAATTTCCATAATTCAGCAATCGGCATCAACTTAATATTTTAATTTTCCAGCTTGATCTTCTTGCATCTCTATTAATACGAATTCTCCAGATGCTTTTTGGGTCATAATTATATTGGAAATGGAGCCTTGAATTACCGTGATGAGTCATATCATCCTTAACTTAGATGGCAATGAAATTTGATACAATGCGTTGCATTTAGTCTTTCATATTTGCTGTCAGTAATTTAAAAGATATATTTTGAACCACATACAATAATAAATTTTTAAAATATAATAGCACAAAAAGGAAAATTGAGCTCGGGTTCATTTATCGAGACACAAATAATCCTTCAAAGAGTCACATGTGGCTCGCGAGCCGACGGTTGGCCACCCCTGTTATATAACATAGTATATCAAAACGGAAATCTTGTAGCTTAAAAGAAAAACATGAAACTGTAAAAAACAAGTTTATAAAAAATTTTCGAAGTTGGAAAATTAAAGTTGGGTGATTAATATCTTTCTAGAAAATATAAGGCTGTGCTGGCAGTTGAATGGTTAGTGATCTGGTCTTCGGCTCTCCAATTCATGGGTTCGAATCCCACCTTGAGTTTGGATACCACCTTTACTGGTCACTGGTTACGAGTTCAGTTAAAACTGTTGGTCCCGGTTCCTCGTGTGCAAAACGTGACACTTGAGCGTAAAACAAACTAAAACTAGTGAGGAAAAGAAACAAAATTTAATTAGCAAGTTAATGAAGTTGGTCACAGACGTTTTAAAGTAAATTTTTATTTCTATCTAAGAAGCTTATTTTAGTTGTATTGATTTTTGTTGTGAGACATTTTGCATAGAATATTTTTTAATTAATTTAAATGTTACCTGAAAATAGTTTCAAGGCAAAACAAATATTCCTCAAACACAGAAAAATATAAAAACTATGCTTCCACTGTAAAAATTATTTACGATTATTAATTAATTTAGCAATTAATAATCGTAAATAATTTTTAATTAGTTAGTAATACTCTTCCTTTCTAGTGTTACAAACACTGTCTCAGTAGAAGCTGGAGTTAATGTTTTGAAATGTTTACTGGCTGTAAAATATAAATTAAATTTAGAATATAATGAGCATATATTAAGGGTTATTAAGAAAGATTATTAAATAAAAATATAGAAAATGATCTGATCTAAAATATTCATAATATTTATTAAATAATTATATCGCAAAATTATAGGGAGCAGTAAATAACTATTTCAGTTAAAAACAGACTTAAATTTAAATCATCTTAAAATTTATTGATGAAAAATTATACAGCAAGAATAATAATAAATACTTTTCATTTCCCTTATAATTATATAAGTGATTTCAAAATTATAAGACACACATTCTTTACAAATAGATTAAATAATAAGTAAACTATAGCATAAACTTTAAATTAAAAACTTATAAATAAAGATGATAGAAATAATGATTTATGCAAAACTTAAACATACATCATTTAGCAAAAATAAAGCAAATAAGAAGCAATCTGCTTATACCTGGAGCATGATAAAAAATAGTATACTCCATCTTGGGAAATTTCTATGATTCTGGAATTTTTATCTCATTTTTTATTAATAAAAGTTAATTTTGGTGTAACTGTGTTGCTTCAATTATTAAAAGGATGTATTAAATTTTAAAATACTTAAGAGAGAGAGAGATCCTAACACACGATCCTAATTCACGATATTTTATATGAATTTCTTTATGTTTATTTAAATGTAAATTAAGAGAGCCTTGTTTCTTTAGTTTTGATGGCCTTTTTAATTTTATTGGAGGTAAAAATGAAAGCATTTTATTTTTTCCCTTCATTTCAGGAAAAAAATGAGCCAGAACACAGTTTGTTGCCTTCGGTGATCCTGGTTGGGATTTATGTGGATACAGCAGTAAACATAAATAGCGAAAATAGCAATTTTAGCCCAAAAATGCTGGTATGAGGTTTCATTATGTACACTTTGTCGACAAAGTGTAGATTGACTCGAGGATATGGATATTGGGAGATGAGATTGGTAATAATGTCGACACTGTATTTGTTCTTGAGAACTAAGGCGTTAGTTGCAACTCAGGGCATTAGATAAGATAAAATATTTGGAACGAAATGAAAAGCTTTAAGAGAAGGAATAAGATGATTTTAGCGGAACAGTAGGATATTTTGGTAATACGCCTGAGGATATAATGCACTGCTTAGTTTTTCTGTTCGTATTTCATCAGAAGCTGATAATAACCATGGAAGTTCCTTTTAAAGTACCAATCAACAGTGCTTATATTTCTTTATTTTATTAGAATCTAATAAAGAAAAATATTATAGACAGTTACAAGATTTTTCACAGAGTATACTACCTCACAAAAAATTATTTCCCAGGTAATGGTCATATTCAAGCGTCACCATGAAAAGTACGAGGGACATTTCTAAGTATTCACACTGATAAATACATATTACTGACACTGATATACATAACACTGATACACACTGATAAACAGAGCAATCCTCTCATGATATCTAACATTGGTATTTTTGCATTTTTAATATCTAACTTTTTGCTTCAAAAAGCTACTGTAATAACTAAGCCGTTACTATTTCAAATGCTTTTGGTAATTCTAAGGCAATCCAAAAACACATCCAGTGGCCATTGTCTTACAGAAGGAAATTTTCCTGAAATAGTACTTACTATTCATTCATCACAATGGGTGAATTTTAAAAACTTTGAATGATAAATAACTTTAAAAATATCCCTGAGAATAAATTAAAAATCGACAGTTGATAGTCATTTAAATATAAATATTCTATTTTCTCAATTCATCAGTTTCCGATTTCTTTCAATTTACAGTATTTCTTTGAAGATTTGGTGGTATTTTTGATTTGCATTAACTTATAAGCAGTTACTTTTTATGTACAATCTATATACTGTAGAAATAACTTCCAATTAAAATATGGTTTAGCTCATTTTTCCTTGATTTTATTAAAAGAATTTATTTTTCACATTAATTTTCATCAAGAATTGTGAATAATACCACAGAGCAAAATTAATTTAAGTAAAATCAGAAGTAACAGTTCCTATCATTTTAAGCTGTAAATTAATCTTCTTGAATTACGTAAATACCAGATGTTAAATATAAACATGTCAGCTATGATAAATAATAAAGGGTTTGCAGATCGAGATTATTCTCCTTGCCAGGATATGTCTTCAGTACTATTGAATTAATTGGTTGTACTATTGAATATTTCCAACATTTCAACCATTGATAATTACAGGATAAAATTATACAAAAAGAAAAGTTCCACTCTTTTCCTATCGTATATTTAGGTGTATGTAATCATAATGGTACGTAACTATCAAAATATTAAATTAAATACCATATTTTTATTAATTTTAATTTCAAAAAAAGTACAGAAATATTTGAATCGGTATGAGTAATTTGGGTGTATATTAGGTTGGGAAAATGTATTTTATTATAGTAAGTAAGAAGCATTATATTTTTTTCAGTAGTTGATAGTAATAATTTATGTCTCATAAAGTACTAAACCAACAATTTTATTATTGCTCATTGGAAAAAATGAAATTGCGCACTAAAATTATTTGTTTGCTGTTTTTTGTTTGTCCCGTTCAATTGTGAATTACAGAGTGTTAAAATTAGAAATCATCAATGAGGAACTTTAGTACATTTCACACAGCCAGGTGGCTGAAATTGTATGTGGTGTTTATGCTCTCAATATTGCAACAGATAATTTACGTTCAATTTTTTTCACTGATTCTATTCAGGTACTTTTGATGTTAAAAATGCATCACACACAAATGCACCATCTTCGAAAATGTCACTAAATTCATAGAAATGATCACTTATAAGCTAAAAATCGAC